>QJNX01000717.1:0-67720 GCA_004155925.1 Monosporascus sp. MG133
GGGGGGGGGGAGGCTGTACTTAGTGAGTGGGGTCTATTTAGGTGTCTCGTAGGCTAATAAGCACATACAAATGGCATACGCGGACTTTTGTCAGATGAGTTGGCAGACATGGCAGGCAGACGAGCGAAAACCAGGCACAAAGGGCTGGCAGCTGGCAAGCGTTAGGAGTACTTAGGTACGGCAAGTCTCTGGTCACAGTGGTTAAGCTACCGATTTTGGGACTTCCAGTTACTGCATGCTGTACATTAGGTACCTACCTATAACAGTAACGACACACATTTATAATGAGACGATTCATTAACAGCAATCTCGGTATTAATATATGGGGGCGTTTTAATTGTGCATTTTAATTGTCACAGCCAGAGCCTGGCAGCCACTGTTCAGTTTTATTTGTCTCCTGATGTGATTGCGAATTTGCACATGCAATAGGAATTCATTCAGTAAGATAAGTTGTACTTCTCCCTCTCCAGCCTTTTGTGGCTTTAACTTTCCGTTATTACCTAGCCGCCCTAAGCAAGTTCTGAATCTTATTATTAGCCTACTGCCACAACGTGGCTTGTTGCCACTTCACCTCACATCAACATCCCTCATGCCCTCAATCCAGCATCGTGACCTTCTTCAGCGCTCGTTCGTTACGATGTCTTGAATAAAGACAAATGCACTCAGTCGCTTTGAATCGCTCGTGTTAAGAAGTCTCATATGCCGCAAAGTGACTATGGCATTACTCGAACGTAGCTCGAATTACTTCTGAGCTGCAAAGGCTGAACCCATGGATATCATATTGTCAATGTTTGGTTTTTATGGCCTTTTGTTGCAGATAATAGCCAACTTGTGGGCACGATGACTCTTGGGAGACGACGGCCGTTGTTTGGAGCTTTGTTTGGAGCCTTTTTCTCTTGGGCAAGACACGGGTGAAGCGACCGCTGCCAGTCACCTCTCACAGCTCCACCATCATGGCATACTGGTATCGGGTCCTTATAATTTGACTGACTACAGCTATGCAGGATAGTGTCTTCCTGATGGTAAAGCACTTTGGAGAACACCTCCTTCAGAGTGTCTTCGCTGATATATCTGCGAAGTTGTGGTTGCTGTGCACGGCAATCGGCATCCGAACAAGACGGATTGAGTGGTACCATGCTGCAACTTCTGGTTTCGGAAGCCAGTCAAGAAATTGCAGCGGCCCAAGTCGACTATGGTCCCCATGTTTTGTTCCGGACATAAGCCAATCGACAGATGGTGGCAAGTTATCTTGAGTCTTGCGACAGAGACCAGTCGACAGCCGCCCGTGGATGGTCTTTTCCGCAAGAGCATTTCCAACAGTTTTCAGTATTGTGATGGCTTCATGGCTCCTAGGAAGGCGGTATGCCGTCAAACCTGCCCTCCTTACCCGCGACAAACCATAGGTCGGATTAGCTCCTAGTGCTTTATGCAAATACATCTCCGAAGGCTAACCGGGAAGATCAGGAACCTATGTCACCAATTGGTACATTAACAACACAAACGCATGTCATTTTGAGCATTCCATATCCCAACCAAGAACGGGGCTCATCCTTCACGATTCATCCATGGGACGCGGGGCGAGGCGATGAAGCTTCCCCTCACAAAGCGGTGGCGATTCGGCCATTGCGGTTGAAAACCCCAAGCTCACCCATGCACCCAGCTAACTATGGCCAATGCACTACCATCACACGGACTCAAGCACTAATGTTTTGTCAATAATAGTTGCGAGGATGGCCATGAACTCGCCATCAAGCAATGGTCCTACCGTACCCATGATTGTTCCGCATTGCACTGCCGACATCGCGAGTCTTTTGACGTCTTCTACTGCTCCAGATAGTGCTTGTATCTTCTGGATTCATGCTTGATATGGTCTTTGAGTAAGCTGTGCAGCGGAACGCTGGGGATCTCCATCGTCAGGCGTCGATTAAGGGGACCGGAAGAGCATGGATACATGTGTGGGTAATGGCATCGATGCTCTGCTATGTCGGTAGCGGTCAGGGACAAAGGATTGCTGTGGACATAGGATAGCGCCCATGCTGTCTCCTGGCCGCACCTGGGAAGAGAGAGATGGGACTGCAGGTTTTCATAGAGGCCGGTGTACAAGTAATAGTCTTGCTAGTGGACGGCGTATCAAATTTGAGAATTCCTTTGCCCCGTTGTCAGGCTCTGTGATTTGCGGCCAGGCTCAAGGGTGATTTTGCAGTTAGCGTGGACCACCAGGTGCTCGGCTGTTTCTTCCTTTTACATTCCTCAACCTCGACCTCCCCATCTCCACAATCTAGCATCCCACCTTTCTACATCATTTCAACTACAACTACCACCCCCCCGAAATCACAACGACACAACATGGCAGACGTAGAGTCTAGTGAGCTCTCGTCGCTCTCTTCCCTCTCACCCGCCCCCAGTGAGGACGAGGGAGATGTGGAACTGAAGCAAGATAAGGGGATCCTGAAGTTCTTCCACAAGCTACCTAAGGGCACCAAGCCTAAGGGACCAGAGAGAGAACCGACTCCTCCGGCGCCAAAACGGCCACCCTCACCACCCCACGACTATGTTCTGGCTGACAATCCGGACATTGCAGTAAGCGAAATTCGTATTTCCGCGTGGAAAACGCGAAATATCGCGTTGCTTGCAAGCTAACCCGCAATACGTGTACAGTTCATTGTCATGTTCCGAAGCCGATTCAATGATGCCCTCCCCAAATCCGTAGCCAACTTCGGGCCGCAAGAATTGGAACGAGATGTCACCGAGTCAGTCCCTGGCCAACGCGTGGAGCAATTTCTCTGCGCGGTGTTGGGCTTGTTGCTGAACCGCAAGCAAGATGTCAAGTATGACGCCATAGCTACCCCTGCACCACCTTCGAATATCTATAAAATTTCTTGCTGACATGGCGGTACCTATAGGCCTGGACACTACAACCGCGCTTTAGAGGATGCTATATCGTCTCATAAGAATCAATGGCCCAGAGCTTGGGAGGAGAAGAACCCACTTTCGGGTGGCAATACCTTCACCACCATGAACCCTACCCAAAGAGTAAGTCCTGCCGCCCCGAAGCCGCCTGAATGTGATCCGCGAACCCCCACCCCCCAAAAAAAAGCAAACAGGGCTGACCATGGCTTCGCTTACAGCTTACATTGCTGCGAACCTTGATCCTCTGGACCCTGTCGTCGTCCGAGGTCGTCAAGGGAATCATCAACAAATCCTATAAACAGAACCGACACGAAGATGATCTCAACCAGCCTCTATCAGTACAACCATGGGGATCTGACAGCGACAAGAGACGATACTACCTAATCGAAGGCCTGGACGATACGGCGTTCCGAGTCTACCGAGAGAGCAACCCGCAGGGTTTCAACAGAACATGGTGGAGCGTCGCCGGAAACATCGAGGAGCTGAACGCTCTGGTAGACAGGCTGCAAACGGTAGATGGTGGTCCAAAAGCGAAGAAGCTTGCTCAGAAAATATTGGCGGCTATCCCCCGCTTTGAGGCTACCGAGGAGAAGCGCAGGCGGCGTGAGTACCGCCAAATGCAGAAGGAAAGATTCAAGCGACCGGAACCAGGTTTCTCCATGTATGAAGGGCGAACGCGCGGAAAGCGAATCAAGTACACATACTCCGACGACGAGGACTTCTTGACCGATTCGAGCAACCGACGATCTACACGCAATACGGGCACTCACACCCCAGCCGAACCCGCTGGTCCGGTTACTACTGCTAGTGGCCGCCAAGTCAAGGCGCCCTCGCGCATGACCGTGGATGCATCCAACAACATTGTCACGACAAGCCCTGACGCAGATAACGAGACGGTTCCCTCGAAGGAATCCTCCGTTGGTCCCACCGGGAGGCCGAGGAGGTCGGCAGCCGTCAACCATGGAACCAACGGCTGGTCGTCAGCAAAAACTAGAGGCCGAAGTTACAATTCGATGGACGAGGACGAGGACGAGGACGAAGATGAGAGCGAGCCCGATTTGGGCGACGATGAGGAAGAGGATCACGTTCCTGATGAGACGGAGGATGAGGAAGAAGACGACGACTTGAACGAGGATGAAGAGATGGCCGACGACGAAGCTGACGACGGTAGTCGCAAGAGCCATATCGTCACCATGAAGGTACCTGCGAAAGCGGGTGCGGAGGGCAAGGAGTCGGCCCTCAATCTCGATGACTACCGATATAACGGTTCAGAGTCCAAGCCGAAGTCTACCAAGTCAGCAGAGACAGGTGAAAACAACGCCCCGGAAGAGCGAAGGGAAGAGAGCATTGCCGTCGCCCCAACGAAGAAGCGAGCGAGCGCGGCGCCTTCTGCTCAGGCTTCCGGCGCTGAGAAGAATGCCGAGGCCAATGCTGATGAGCCTCAACTCCGTCCTACGACGCCCGGTCCCCTACAGTCGACCTCGCTAGCTTATAGGAAAAGCCCCGACAAGACGCGGCAACGCCTGCCACCGCCGGCGCCGGTGGATGTTGGACGTTAGGGGTCTTAGCGGGCTATGGAATTCGGCGTGCCCAAGAGCGACTGATTACGTTTATTTTCTAAATCATATATTAGCGAAGACCGCTTGTGCCCGTGATTTCGAACCCCTGGAGGAGTTCTGACGGGCGGCAGACTTCCACGAAAAGCATGTACAAGCGATGGATGGCATAGAGGCGAGAAAGTGTGCGTAGATCATTTCATAGACATACACAACTGTGGGTAGGGACGGTATGGCGTGGCGTGGCATGGCTGTATGGTGCGATGCTCCGCACTCTGATTTGGTGCCTGTGGGCTATTTTGCCAGGTCTACGACCAAACAATGTACTATAGTACAGAGAGCAGCAGTACTGTCCCTCATGTAGGAGGCCGGCTATGCTCGTTGCCCCTTGCTGGGCGCCTTAATACTAGGGCTTGTGCTTCCGATCCTCTCCCGGCGTTCCTCTTGCTTTCTGTCATAATCATCCCCGCGCAATATCTTTATCGCTAATTCCAACGTGGTTCCCTTCCTCTCCGTCCGCTCCTCTGAATCTAATACAAGCAGCCACCTGTCTTTCTTTTCTCCTGACCAACCGAACGCTTTCACCGCCACCACCGTCACATCGCTGACCGTCATCCATCACCTCCTCCCTCCCGCCAGGGACGCCTTCGAGAAGGCGGCCTTGCCGGGCTCCAGAGGGGGCAGCGCCCAGTTGTTCACCCGGTACCACCACCGCCGCACCCGCGCCCCGACCGAGTTCCCGTGTATGCGTGCGTTCCGGTTCCAGTGCTGCCAGCCGCAGATGGCCAGGTTGTAGAGCACACCCTGCGCCAGCGGCATCATCATCTGTTTTGTCGCGGGGCCCCGCGGGTTAGCTTATGTGTCGCCTGCCTGCCTGCCTGCCTGCCTGCCTGCCTGCCTGCCTACTTGCTTGCGCGTACGTATGTAGGTAGGTATTGGGGAATCTTACCTGGTCCCGCACCGTGATCCACGCCACCTTCCACCACTTGTCGGCGCCCGCGATGCTGTGCAGGTAGCTCTGCTCGAACCGAAGGTCCGGCATGGGCGGGAAGCTGTGCACGCGGTGGTGGCCGCGCGGCCGCGGCTTCAGCACGCTGAGCGGTATGTCGTCGTCGTCGTCATCGTCGTCGTCGTCATCTCCTTCCTCGTCCGCCTCCGAGCCGCTGTGCGTGTGCGTGGCCTGATGCCCCCGCTGCCGATGTCGTTTATGCGCATGCTGGAGCGATACCGGCTGCCTCTCCGAGACGCTCGTCGAAGGGTTCAGGTCGTGCCGCGGGCTCGGGTCCCGCTTGATGTGGGCCGCCTGGATCGTCGAGGCGATCTCCGAGGGCAGGTTTTCCATTTTTCTTTGTTTTCTCTTCTTTTCGTTGTCGACACCGCTTTCGGTTGTGATTCGGTTGGGATTCGGTTGGGATTGCGTTGTGTCGGGTTGGTCGTTGGAGAAAGGGGACGAGAAGGTGGAAAGCTTGCCCTGACGCCGGATGGTATTAGGTACATTCGGTGCTGGGGATGATTTCATTGCGTGCCAACGGGGAGGAGGAGCTTCGGGTGTGGGGCATCGGCCGGATCTTGGGGCTACCAACCCACTCTGAGGCTGGCGGGTCTGCAGCAGCTGGCACCCAGCTGAACTATTTCCCCTAAGCGTACTTATCATTATCACGGGAATTACGAGGCTTACAAGCCGCTTGCTTTAACATATATCCAGATGATCATGAAGAGTCACCAATGCTTTGAACCATCTTCTAGGCTCTTGCATATTTCTCAGTTACAGACATCGACTGACGGTTGTGCCATATACTCACCAAAGGCCTGCAAGATGGGAACCATCCTGCGGCGTCCTATGGACCTGCCTTAATATTCGCATCCCTGGATAACCGAAGGAGTCAGCCGCATGGATGACGAGTTATTAACTTTTGACTAGGATATATGTAGGTTATAGTTACTCTGAGAGGCTGATATTAGCTCTTAAAAGTCTACTACAGAGGTAGGTATCTCCGGCCTTCTTAGTGAACTTGGACAACGATGGGTGATCTCGCTGAGCCTCGACTCCGTTTCTGGCAATGACGAACGGGTTGGGGATATATCGTTCGCCGTATGTCTTGGAAACCTCCGACGGAGCTCACTAGATGTCGAAACTCAATAGCCTACCAGGCTTGCCTAAAGGAGCTGGTTTCGAGGACTGTGCCTACCTAGGTAACTTCCCCTTGAAAATCCTGCAAGTCCACTCAGTATGCCAGAAGTCATGGTTTGGAAACGTTTACGGAGCTGTCCATGAACTGGTGGAATGGCTTTCCGGTAACGCATTTAGTTGATTGGCCATTTCCAAAAAGATCTGACGGCAAGCATCGCCGAAGCCAGCAATATGCGTTGCGGTCGTGCCTGTCTAGGCGAGGAAGGCTTGTCTTTTGCAAGAGCATCCTGGGCTTGTTCCAGAGCCCGGTGGCCGTCGGACAACATTTCTATTACAATGGGCGTTGTTTACTTCGATCCTCCCCAAGAATAGTCAACCATACATTCTACGCATTGTTACCCAGACTTTGTTTCTTGGGTGAACACAGTCTATTGGGCGGCTTTTGTCAGCTTGTTACTTGGTATCAATTCTTCTTGCATTTCTCATTTCGCTAGGCCCCTGGGCTTCACGCTCGTAGAACTTTTTAGGATGCCTTCCCCTGCACCGTACGGATGGACAGCACGTCCTAGCTCGCCCACACACCGACAATACGCCACCACTGGCAGATGGAGGAGTAAAAGACACTCACTTCCTGAGAGACCAGCAGATATCTTCAAGTCAATTCGGGCTAGTCTGGCCGCTTATGCAAAGACTGGAGACCTGGGAGGTCGAGAGCCTGAGGACGAGTCACTGCCCCCCCTCCGGAAGGGTGTTGGTTACGTATCCTCGTCCTTGAGGGGTATACGTTCCTCCATAGGATCCGTATCGTCTCGCTCCAGATCTTCTCAAGACAAATCTGAGCGGCAGCAACCTACAACTGTTGGATACAGTAAGCGATTCGTCATCCGCTCACTAGGCCACAGGAGACGGAATAGCATTGGTGACGTACATACGGAGCCGGCTAGCCATGATCTATGTCCTCAAGTGATAGGCCCAGACGAGATACTCGACACCGACAAAAGCCTTAGCCCCGAGGAAGAATGCCGCGTGTGCCCGCAGCTGGACGTTCGCGAATGGGCGGGAACTGGTTTAGGACTCATCCAAGAATGCGAAGAACGCTGCTCTAACCCAGGTTGGCACGGTAAGTCCATTTCTATTCTCTGTTTCTGGACCGGTTGTCGTTGGCGTTTCCTATGTCTTCCAAAATATTCACCATGTCCAACCATTACACGTTATCATCTTTAGCTACTGGCAAACAGCCGTTAAGAAAGACTTCAAGAGGACGGCGTTGAGGCATCCGCTGAGAAATCCACTTCCAATCTAGGACCTTTGGCACTCCGTCCTAGGCCGCAACCCGTACAGACTCCTGCGGCATCGGGAATGCGGAAAGAGAACGAAGGCACTGCGCGCAGGACCCGTATCATCCGTGAGCGGCTCGACCTTCCGAACACTCCAAGCTCCCATGTTGATCCCGGTCTATGGTCGAAGACACCTAGGCCGACTGTTGTGGCGCCCAAGAACTCAGGGGTGCCCGCCCATTTTCTGGACCATGTGCTCGAAACGTCTCTAGTCATTCGAGAGCCAATGTTGACAGCTGTGATTTCAAGAGGAGCCACTAAATTGGTGGTTGGCATAAGAGGAATCACTCAATTGGTGGTCCGCACAAGCCAAGCTCAACCCCCGATAGCTAAAGCCTGTGACAAACCTACCCCGATGAGTTCTCAGGGGAAGGCGGCGGTGAGACTCCGCGTGGAAGTTCCCGATACGGATATCCCCATGCTGCCGGAACGGGAGTATCCTAACATCTTTGTGGCCATCCATGATCTGGCTACCAGGTTCAGACACTCCTACGCACCGTTTGCGACCTACAACAGCGTCGCCCAGACCATCAGGCTGTTCGATCCCGACGCTATCGAACCCAGCCCCGACTCGGTCGACAAGTGGGAATGGTTGTTCCGGATCGAGGACGTCTACATGTTCATACGCCAAGCCGCTGCCTATAAGGGCCTGGTACTGGGATAGGAGGGTTCTGTTATTCCCCCGGTGTTGGATCACGGGGGCCGTGTGCGCGCCTCCCTGTCGCTGGGTTTCTTTGATCGGGTTTTCTTTCTTACGGTTTTACTGTTGCCGTTGGTGGGGTCTCGGGCCGCAGGCGGGCACACGAGACACAGAGTTTAGGGGTGTAGACGGATTCCCATAGGTATTACGATATAATATCATCAGTCGCTCCTTGGCCGCTTGAACGCGTGTTGAATACCCAGGCGTTACTGTGCGTGACCAATGCGATAATATCTTCTTTGACTGACGAGCGGGTTTTTCTAGAAATGGGCCCTTTTGAAGTGTGCGCAGATCACCCGATTGTGAACTCATCCAAAGCACGAACCTGGAGAATTATCCTCCGCTATATGACTATTTCTTCAAGGTGTCTTAGGGGAAAAGCTATCTAGTGTGGAATGTAAACAGACAAGTTCGGAAATATATATAAAGTCCCACGTAGGCCGTCTGTCGCAATGAAATCGATTCCGATCCTCGTTTTGCGCTCGAGGATGATGGGCCTCGTGTGGGCATGTATGGTAATGCTACAAAACGGAAGCTGCCTAACAAGACATCTATCTATCTGTGGATTGATGGGGGATGCAGTCTGGTTAGGCGCTTGTTAACTTCACATGTAGATAGATAACTCTACCGACGTCCTTTCCTCGACTGCCGTTGGCTGGCCTCCGTAAGCCTGTCTTCTATCTCCTATAGCAGATTCTTCGGCGATTGCTGTCAACGTTCTAATAGTGTGTCGCGTTTAGGGAACCGCATATCACAAGAGGTGAGCGAAACCGGCTCGCATGCAAGAATTAAAATCTCGAAAAAATAGCCAAATCTAGGATCGTCCCGCGTACGAATACTAAATATGTTTTCATGTGCAGGGAGGTTCACTTGGACGTATCTGAGCTATAAATACGAGTACAGTCTTGGCCGGGGATCCATTATAGCCGATTCCTCAGGCCCCAGAAATCATCCTGCGCGACCATCTTACCGGCGATTTCGTCCTGTCGTCTTCTCCAGTCCTTGCCCTCGTCGAAGAAGCTGCCGTCGTAGTCGTAGAACCCGTCCTCCCTGTCCTCCTTCTCGTCCTGCTTCTCGAACTCGTCCTCCTCGGCCTTGCCCTCGGCCTTGCTGCTGCCGAACTCGGGGTCCAGCTGCTTGCGCTTCTCGAAGTAGATGACGACGAAGGCGTTCATGGCGTTCCGGGACTGCTTGAGATGCTCGGCCGTCTCGGGCTCCACGAGCCCCTCGGAGACGAGGCGGTCGATGGTGGCGATCATCTTGCGCGCGAGGGCGACGAGCTCGGCGCGCTCCGGCGCCCGCCGCATCCACTCGGCCGCGCCCTCCTCGCCGGCGCCGACGGCGCCCACCTTCTCGGCCCCGACCTTGAGCGCGACGGCCCGGTAGGGCCCGATGAGGCGGCCGAGCGCCAACTGGAGCTGCCTGCCGTAGCCGTAGCGCGCCTTCTCGACCTTTCCCGCCCGAGCCTCCTCCTCGAAGTGTCGCTTGCAGGCATACGCGACCCGCAGGTACATCCGCATCGTCTGGCAGTCGGCGGGGTTCAATCTGGACTTCATGAGGTAGAGGATCGCCGTGGCGTGGGCGACGGCTGCGGGGTTCAGCCGGTCGCGCAGGCACGTGCCCATGGCGGCTCGGAAGTGCTTCGGTGCCATCATGTCCCGCGGCATGTTGCGCAGGTAGTTGACGGCGCGCATGCTGTTCTTGCCGCGCCGGAACGCCCTGACCAGCTGGTACCAGTTCTCGGCGTCCGGGGTCACGTCATAGTGCTTGGTGATTATCCCCCAGTAGCGGATCGCGTGCGTCGTCTTCCCCGTCTTCTCAAGGGATGCCAGTATCATGGAAAGAGTGTTCTTGCCCGGCCGGGCGTATGCTCCTGGAGCCTTGCTCTTCGCAAAGACGGAGTTCAAGGCCAGGGCCTTCCCGTCCTCCGCTTTGGATTCCTTTTTCTCGGCGCCCGGATCTGGGACATCCTTAGGGATATTCATCGTTTGCTCGATCAAGGCAGCGACGGAGTCGACATCGTGATACCCTCCTAGGAGCAAGATGCGGCCCATGGCGCAAACCAACGCTTCATCTATGACAACCTGCCCTGATCTCCACCGCGAAATAACCTCTTCCCATATCGACTTTGCCCGGTTTATGGTCTTCTTGATGAGTTCTCGGACTTCCGACTCGGATACACCGCTGTGTTGCTGCTTATCAATCTGCATTCTCAAGGCATTCAAGATAGTGGTGTAGGTCTGGCTGTCAAGAGCATGTGGAGTGGTGTTAGCACCTTCGAGGACCGCAAAAAGAGAATCGAGATCTCCGGCCCTAGCGCAGACCTTGAGGACGGCGTTTAGGTGGATGATGTTCGGCTTCAGACGCTCTAGGTTCTGCATCTGGTTGTATATCTTGATAGCTTCGGCAAGGGCAATTCTAGGATTGGACGAGTCGGCACAGCCCCTGAATATGATAGTATAGGTACGGGAATTCGGAAGCTGGGCGCGCTTCTTCATCTCGTTGTACAGCTTTAGTGCAGCACGCAATCGGTTGTGTTTTAGCTGATACTTGATCAATTCATTCCAGCTGACTGTGACATTCTTGTCCTTGCTGGCTAGTCTCGTGATGAGGGCGGCCTCCTCGAATCGGTCCTCGGAGAGCACCTTTGTGACATAGGAAGCAATGTGATACGGGTCCTGCATATACTGCAGCTGCTTCCGGGCAGCCCATTCTTTGGATTTGGTGACAGTCGTCGGCGATCCGTCACCGTCATCGGGCGGTTCCTTCGTCTTTACTGCTGTAGCAGTAGTCGCATACTTCCTTACCCGCCATGTTGGCGGACAGTATGTTTTCGGGGGAAGAGCTTGTTCGAACAGGGTACTGAGAGCCCGCCTAAAACATGCTCGACAAGTGAACATGACGACTCTGGTCCTCAGGCAGTTGGTTGAGCGAGCCAGCTAATAAGCAAGCAGCATTGCGGGCGCAGCTTGTCTTGAATCCAAAAACATTTTTTTGGTTATCGTTATCTCAGCGGCGACAGACTTGCAACGTCGGTGTTTTCAAAGACCGACAGCTGGACCCCCCAACTCCACGGAATCCCCACATGACTGATCTGTGCATACTACCATAGTATGCTATTCCATTACTATTTACATAGAATACTGTGGCTGTTACTATGTAAGTACGGGGAGATACTTCACGACTTTTTATCCATAGTATTGCCCTAAGCGAATTTGTCAATTAGGCCTGTTTCGGTAAGTGACGCGCCAATGTTGAAGTGCTATTCGCTCTTTAACTGTGCCGCCAGTACTGTTTAATTACGTTTTGGTGGCTAAGAGCATACATATGAAAGTACGACGCGATTTCTCCACGACTAACGCGTTAATAGTCTCCACCCAACGCGTCTTCTCCCACCAAAGAGACCTGCCACCCATGTAAGTCGGTGGACATATTTTGGTCGTCCTTCGTCTTGTCTACACCTGTTCAACCTAAATAACTTACATCACAACTTCTGGTGTGGAAATATGAACGACGTTCTGTGATATCCCTCCATCTAGCTTCCCTTTTTCTTACTATCACCCTCTCGAGCCCAACATGTCTAAGGCCTTGAACAAGCGTAGTAAGTTCGCTGAGCTCCGAGCTCTGCGGGCCTCGGGCAAGAAGGCCTTCAGCTCGTACGAGGTTGCCCAGGAACAAGACCTATACGAAGAAGTCGACGAAAATCAGTACAAGAAGATTGTTCGGGATCGCCTAAACCAAGATGACTTCGTTGTCGACGACAATGGTGAAGGCTACGCCGATGATGGGCGCGAAGAATGGGATCGGGTACACATTTACGAGACGGAAAGCGATGAGGAAGAACTGCTTCCTCGAGGGAAGGACGGCAAGTCAGGTACGATGAGGTCGTGACGAAATATCCACGCCCATACTCACCGTTCGTAGACAAGCGAAGACGCGAAGAAGAGAAAGCGAAGCAAGACGCGAATGATCGTGATATCAGCGCGTATTTCACCAAGGGGCGTGCCGCTCCTCAACCGAAGACGAAGGTATATATATCCCCCGGACTGAGATATATGTGGTTCTTCCAGAAGCAGACCTAACTCTCCTCTTAGGTCGTGAAGACTGAAGACGATGATAAGTTCTTGGCAGACTTGCTGGGTGAAGTCGATGCCAATATTCCAGCTCCGGTCTCCCGCACCTCAAAGCGGAATAGGTCCCCGGAACGACGCCGAGCACGTATGCTTTCTCCTATTCGTGAAGCTCGCCAACCAACAGCCAAGAAACCGAGGCTTAGTGAAGATGCGTTACCGCCGACCCCCCAGGCTGAGAACAGATTTGCCGATGATGATGCCTTCGCTCCTACTATGGATGACGACTTACCACCGCCGCCGGCTGCCGACGTTGACATGAGCGACCCGGCTCCCCTTCCGTCCTCCCCTATAACAAAGGCAGTTGCACGTAAGACTCAGGTCAAGGTCGAACCCGCCGAGGACGAAGACGAAGAGATGATCGAAGTTTCGCATTCTGGTGCTATCAATGCTGCCAGTGTTAATCTTTCTGCATCTCGCCCCGTTAAGAAGCTGGCCAAGGCGGACCCTTACCCATCACCTGCCAGTTCCTCCCCAACGAAGGCTCCCGATACGACAGTTGACTCATCATCATGGAATCAGCTTACAGACATGTTGAACGTTGTTAACAGTCCTGCCACCGAAGCTAGAAGCGTCGGCAAAATTGACTACAAGGACGCCATCGAGGAGGACGGTAGCCTCAACATGTTCTGGACAGATTACACCGAAGTCAATGGTTCTCTGTGTTTATTCGGCAAGGTTCTGAACAAGAAAACCGGCACATACGTGAGCTGCTTCGTCAAAGTAGACAACATTCTGAGGAAGCTATACTTCCTACCGCGTCAGTGCCGTCAGAAAGACAGACGAGACACAAGCGAGGAAGTTGGGATGATGGATGTCTACTCGGAAGTTGACGAGATCATGACAAAAATGAAAGTCGATATGCATAAGATCAAGGCCTGTACGAGAAAGTATGCCTTCGAACTACCCGGTATTCCGAAGGAGGCGCAATACCTAAAGCTCCTGTACCCATACACAAGTGAGTGCAATCGACTTCTTGATACTCTTATTCGCCCGCTTACCCTTGACAGAGCCCGCACTTGCTCCTGAGACGACGGGCGAGACATTCTCCCACGTCTTCGGGACTAATACTGCTTTATTCGAACAGTTTGTTCTATGGAAGAACATCATGGGTCCGTGTTGGTTGAAGATTAAGGACGCAGATTTCGGCTCCCTCAAGAATGCTTCTCACGCCAAGTTAGAGGTCCTCGTTGAGCATCCCAATATGATATCCCCCTTGAGTGAATCAGACAACCTGGACGCACCCCCCTTGACGCTCATGAGTATTGCCATGCGGACAACGTTCAATGCCAAGAGTAACAAGCAGGAGATCCTTGCACTGAGTGCCCGAATCTACGAAAATGTCCTGCTCAGCGATACGACCCCAGCAGAGAAGCTCCCCTCGCGGACATTTACTGTGATGAGACCAAATGGGAGTGCCTTCCCCCTAGGTTTCGAAAAGATGGCCGTGGGAAGGAAGAAGGGCCTAATCAAGTTGTGCAAACAGGAGTCGGAGATTCTGTCGTTCTTCTTGGCGCAAGTCGACGTCGTCGACCCTGACGTTCTGCTTGGCCACCAGTTAGAGGGCGTCGACTACAGCATTCTGGTGAACCGGCTTCACGAGAAGAAGACTCCTCAATGGTCTCGTCTTGGACGGCTTCGACGAGCGGCATGGCCGCCGTCGATAGCCAAAGTTGGTGGCAATGTCTTCGCTGAACGCCAAATCATCGCGGGCCGCCTGCTGTGCGATCTTGCCAACGATGCAGGAAAGTCTGTCATGTATAAATGTCAGTCCTGGAGCTTGACAGAAATGTGCAATATCTACCTTGGTGGGGACACCCGTCGTAGGGACGTCGATAATGATGTGGCTCTGAAGACCTGGGCTAATGAGAAGACGGGTCTGATGGACTATGTCACTCACATGGAAGCGGATACCTACTTCATTGCCGCACTCGCCCTGCGAACTCAGATGCTACCCTTGACGAAAGTCTTGACCAACTTGGCCGGAAACTCGTGGGCTCGCACCCTGACGGGTACTCGGGCGGAACGCAACGAGTACATTCTCTTACATGAGTTCCACCGCAACAAATATATATGCCCCGACAAGCAAGGCTTCAGAGGACGGCCTAAAGCCGACGAAGAAAACAACGAAGAGGACGCAGCGGATAGCAAGAAGAAGGATAAATACAAGGGAGGTCTGGTTTTCGAGCCAGAGAAGGGTCTATATGACAAGTTCGTCCTTGTCATGGACTTCAATTCTCTATATCCTTCCATCATTCAAGAATTCAATATCTGCTTCACGACTGTAGACCGAGGCGCATTGGTAAGCTCGTTGCCGAAACGTTCTGTTCTGCTTTCTAACGATTCTGCAGTCCGAAGACGAAGATGGTGTGCCAGAAGTTCCAACGGAGCAGGAGCAGGGTATTCTTCCAAGGCTTATCGCCACTCTTGTCAGCCGACGACGGCAGGTCAAGTCCCTCATGAAGGACAAGAGTGCCACGCCCGAGCAACTCGCTACATGGGATATCAAGCAACTTGCATTGAAACTAACGGCCAACTCTATGTATGGTTGTCTGGGATACACCAAGTCGCGGTTCTACGCTAGACCCCTCGCTGTTCTCACGACGTACAAAGGCCGTGAGATTCTGCGGAGTACCAAGGAACTGGCTGAATCCAAGTCTCTCCAAGTCATCTACGGTGACACGGATTCGGTTATGATCAATGCTAATGTCGATTCAGTTGCCGACGCCCTCAAGGTCGGTAACGAGTTCAAGAAGGCTGTGAACGAACGCTACCGTCTTCTTGAGATCGATATCGACAATGTGTTCCGGCGCATATTACTGCAAGCCAAGAAGAAGTACGCGGCTATCAACCTTGTAGAAGTACCTGGCGGAAAGTACGTTGAGAAGATGGAAGTGAAAGGTTTGGATATGAGGCGTCGAGAGTACTGCGGTCTGTCTAAGGAGATCTCATCCCGCATCCTGAACGAGATTCTCTCCGGCGACGAGACAGAGGTGTCCGTCCAACGCATACACGAGTACCTGCGGGAAATCTCCGCCAAGATGCGTGAACAGACCATCCCTGTCCAGAAATACATCATTTACACGCAGCTGGGCAAAGCACCGAAGGAATATCCCAACGCAGACTCGATGCCACAAGTGCAAGTTGCTCTTCGGGAGATCACTCGCGGCAAGAACATTCGCCGTGGCGATGTTATTTCCTACGTGATCACCGGCGACAGCAAGTCTAGTTCGGAGCCCGTTGCCAAACGAGCCTACACGCCGCAAGACGTGATCAAGGCCGACTCGGGCCTCCAACCCGACGTCGAGTGGTACATCGGTAAACAGATCTTCCCACCCGTGGAGCGTCTCTGCGCCAACATCACCGGCACGTCTACTGCCCAATTGGCCGAACAACTTGGCCTCGACGTGCGCCGCTACGCCAACAACGGCTCACATAACCAGTCCGGCTCCAACGACCTTGAGATCCACCCGCTGGAGTCGCAAATCCCTGACGAGATCCGCTTCCGCGACTGCGCCCGCCTGTCCCTGCGTTGCCGGAAGTGCAAGACAAGCGCTCCATTCGAGGGCCTGCTATCCCCTTCTGCCTCATCGGAGGCCAACACAGATGAGAGCAGCAAGGGCATGGCGATAACGCCGCAGGGCGTGGCCTGCGGCACGTGCTCGGCGCCGCTCTCCAACATCAGCGTGGTGGCGCAGGTCGAGCACGCGGTGCGGACTGCGACGGCGCGCTACTACGAGGGCTGGCTCGTGTGCGACGACCCGCAGTGCGGCGCGCACACCCGCCAGATGTCCGTGTACGGCACCAAGTGCCTGGGCCCCAGGGGGCTGGCGTCGGGCTGCCTCGGCCACATGCGCTACGCCTACGGCGAGCGCGACGTCTACAACCAGCTCGTGTACCTGGCGTCGCTGTGGGACGTGGAGAAGGCGCGCGCCAAAGCGGCCACCGCCACCGGCCTGAGCGCCGCCGACAGGGAGCGCGTGCTCGCGCTTGCCGAGCACAACCGCGTCCGCTTCGGCACCGTCAAGGCCGTCGTCGACAGGCACCTGGATAAGTGCGGGCGCCAGTGGGTCGCGATGGATGTCCTGTTTGGCAAGCTCGGGTTCTCGGCTGCTACTTGATATACATCCCCTGGAGGGTGAGCGTATGTAGTGTAGTGTCCGCCGGTCGTGGTGTACATACAGAGAGTTTGTGGCTATGGCCGGTAGCGTCATGGTTGAGGGATGGAGTGCTAGGATAGGGAGGCGATGCGTTCTTGATGTGGTCTATTCTGGTGTCACGGTTGTGTTTTGCTCTAGTATCGAATGGCGTTAGGGTCTGGCAGGGGACGAATGGACGCATGCCGACGCGGTAGTCGATATGTCAGTGCTAGGTTAGATGACGGCCTGCAGGTTTTCTAATGGGATATGCTTCGCATGAGACGTGTGCGTCTTGTCTTGATCGCATGTGCTCCCCTGGGCGTTCGTCACTTGGACCCCCGTGCATCCCTCCCCTGGCTTGACTACAGAAGAATAACTGACAGAGGCAATCTATTTGCATGAAGGCAGCGAATGGGCGGCTAGTTCCTCATACAAAACTCGGAGATTGGGCTTCTATCTTTTCAAGAATCATTCATACCTAGAGCCGAGGGTCATCTCGCGTGCGAAGTAGGGGGGTTATCAGAACACCGGATATCGATGACCGTTCCTCTTCTCCCTGACAGACTCTAGCTGGTTAATTGACGCTTTCCATGCCCGAGCCGACCCGGGTAGCGAGCGCGGTGCACACGGCGGTGGCATAGCGAGACTTCTATCCAGCTTATGCAAACGGCGCGGGCGGTAGGTAGTAGGCAGGCGGCTGTCGAGGGAGGAGGCCGCAGTCAGACAGTTCAGTCATGCACGCCAGTATATCCATTTCGATGGCTCTCCTCGCCTCCTTAACTGCTCAATACTTTATCCAACTCCCCTCACCCTTTGCTTCGTAACCTTGCTTGTCCGCTACACACTGCTCGGTTTCTAATTACTATTTAGGATACAGAGAGAGCCACTCGCGCTTCTTCTGTCTACTTAAGAGGCCGTGGTCGATGAGCATGCATACATGCCTGATTTCAGTAGACCCAAACGGGCTCTTGAATGTCAGCCAACCCTGGCGCAACAAATCTTGTGGAAGTTTGGGTTTTCGTGATGGCCAGCGTGGTAGTGTTTGCCATAGCAACAAAGCCCTGTTTTATTGCTTCCATCCCGCGTGTGAACTGCATGCAGAATATATATTGCAACGGTTCTCCTTTTCCCCCTTCCATGCACATACCTAAGCCAGATTGCACTCTTAGAAGTGCTCTTTTCCCGCTACATGAGCGTGCGTAAGAACTACTGTCACGAAGAGCATAATATAGCGAAGATTTCCTGGACTGTCAAGTTCCATTTGCTCGCCACTGGCTGGGCTGTCTAAGACTAAAACATGGTGTGTACAAGTTGGCAAAGTCAAAAGCAGCTTGCAGCATTCTCTTCGTTTCCTCCCCACGCCTGAAAACCTTCATCCATCCGTCCACCCGTGTACCTATCTACTACGTGCCTGTCCCTGGGAAGAACCCATCAACAACCTTCGGCGCTCACGGCGATGGTGACTGATCAGAAGAACCACCAAGTGAGCGAGTCTGCTTTAGACCACCCCTGACGCCGTGTGGCTCATTGCGGAGGGAGGAACGGATCTTTTCCCGCACGGGAAGCGATAGCGATGAAAATGAAACAAGTGGCAAACCCAGCATGACCCGATGAACCCGCGCGCAATCAAGAAATACAACAGCGTGCGTTCTTTATGTCATTGCCCCAGCGATCGTCCCGCAAGGCTGTACCAGCACTGCCCCGCGTACTTATTTCATACGACGTTACCGAAGTCGTTTCTTCTTGACTTCGTTACCGTCGGAACCCGACATCCCCTGTCCCACCCGTTTTCTGTTCCTTCTCTTTCGCCCTCCTACTTGGAAGACAGAGCGGGGAGCGCGCATTATGAACGGCTTGTACAGGCAACCCAATCATGCAACCGATGTGATGCCAAGGAAGAGCATGAGGAGAAAGTATGAAAAACACGTCAGGAAGTGAAAACATAAATTGCGGGGCAATGGCGCCCCCACAGAGACGTCAATGGATCGCGGGAGTAACTCTATCCGATAGGAGGTATCATGATGGTTAAGAAAGAAACACCAGAAACTTTTAAGAAATTTTAAAAAGCCCCCGTATATGCAATCCAGTCCAGTCCGGGTCTATGCGCAACAATGCTGCCGCAAATGCGAGACGTTTGTTCTATGGGAATCGGATCTATCAATTACCCTCTCCAGTTGCACCTGATGTGTCAGGGACAGCCTTGGATAGGGCTGGCGATGCCGTCGTACTAGGCGGTGATGCCGGGTGCTCTGATTCCCCCATGTTGGCAAGCAGACTGCGTGCCCGTTAGCAATGTCTATAGAACCAGTCTATCACTTGTTATACTACGTACCTGAATGCATTGGTGCTGCTCTCCTTTACCGGCGGAGTTCCTGTTCTTGAAGAGGCCCCGGAATCTTCGGCACCGCGATGACTCAACGAGCCGCCAGGGCCTAGACGCCTCCCGCTATTGCTGCGTGAACCAAACATCGAGGTTGGTCCAAGAGTGACATTTGAGCTGGAAGCACGGTTTGCGCCACCCTTCAAACGTCGCAGATCATCCATGCCCACTTGATTAGGAGCAGCTTGCGGGAATCCTGATGGATAGCCTCTGGCGTCTCCGCGTCCAGCAGGGGGCCGGCCGCCGGGGCCGCCCCTGGTATTGCTACGAGCGGCTTCAGCAGCTTTCTGTGCCGCCGCGGCTTCGGCCTCTGCTCGCACCTCCTCGAGGGTCTTGGGCCCCTTATTGGCTTCCTTGGATACCCAGTTGGCTTTCCTCAAGTCGACAACGTCCATTAACATGAATTTGAGTCGGCTAGGGAGGTCGGGAATATTCATCATGCCATCAATCCGCTGGAAGTAGGCATCCATCATGAACTTGCCCTTTTCGGTGGCGTCCAAGTTGGCACCGATAGTGCGGAGTAGTTTGGAAAGCGACTCGATCTCGGCTTCATCAGGCGTACCTTGATAGTCGACCAGTTTCTTGACGCATTCATGCATGATACGCTCAGTAAGCATGCCGAGCTTATAGAGTTCACCGATGAACTGTACCAAACCGAGACCGCGTCGCTTGGCGGCGGCAGCTTGGTAGTACTCGTCCGAAAGCATAACAGCGTCAAGGGATTTCTTATCTCCACCTTCCGGAGGCGGAGGAAGGGAAACCTTCCAACCACGCTCGAACTCTTCCTGGCATCGGTTAAGCAGGTACTTCCGGAACAGGGCACCGCCGCTGACGACTTGGCCGCTCTTGTCGCGGATATTCTCATCGCGGATCTCTGGGCTCATCATTTCCAGCATACGCTTGCAGAATTTGGCATACATAGAAGCCCAGTGGGCCTCGTCGGTGGCTTTCTCGAAGGTAAGCTGAATGACTTGCCGAAGGGTTCTGCCGTCAGTCTCGTCCTTCGACTGACCAGCGATCTCAAGGATTTGACCAGATATTCTGTCGAAGTTCTCGGGCGTCATCTTGTTCAGGGCGGCCTTAACCTTCCGCTGGACCATGGCAGGATCCATATGACCGTCAGGAGTAACGGCGGCCTGCGCAGGCTTTCCGATGCTGGTAGGCTTCCAGCCCGTCGATGAGGTGCTGAGAGCCTCGATCTTCAAGCCTTGGGTAAGCGGCATAGTCTTAGCAGCCTGTGCTTCCACCTTGGCGCTGAAGCCGCTCTGCTTGCTAGCGTTACGACCAGCCCGGCTACCCTGGCGGGGCGAGTTGGGTATGTTGCCCATGTTGGCGTTAGAGGATGTTCTGGACATCGAAGCACCGCCTGGGAAGCCACCACGTGGCCCTGGGAAGCTTCCCATGGCGTTCATAGCGGGGCGCGGCATATTCCCACTGGACATTGCCATGCGTTGCTCTGAGGTAGTACCAGGAGGCAACGTCCGGCCACCAGTGGCGTTGAAACTGCCCATCGCGGGGAAGGCCGAGGCACCACCTCTGGAGTTCTGCCGGCCGGAGCCACCCGCAGGGGGCCGAACAGTAGCCGATCGTGAACCACCGTCACCATCACCGATGAGGGTCTTGACCTGCTGGTGGAAATCGAGTGACGGCTGCTCAGTGAAGACTGTCTTGAACTGTAGTAAGAAGTTCGGGTCGTACTTGAAGGATGTACCCTTCTTGGCAACCGCCGCATTCAGAGCGGGGTTAGGCGAGTGGATGCCAGGAGGATACATATCGGCCTTAATGACATCAAGAAGCCTAGCAGTCTTGAGTGACTGCAGCGCAGCACTAGGCTGGGGTGGCTCTACCGAGTTGGTCTTCAGGGGTGCGAGATTGAGGGCCGCAGGTTTGGGACCACGTCCACTCGTGCTAGGCTTGGCACTGGATGCAGCCGCCGGCTTGTCGTTCAGGGAAAGATTAGCAAGCTTCGCAGTAGCTTCACTGGTAGCAGTAGCAGGCTCGTTGGAGGACGGTTTTCCGCCTGCAAGCAGTTCTTGCAAGGAAGGAGCATTTTCGCCACGCGCCTCTCTCTCCTTCGCGCGCTTCTCTTTCTCCATTTCAAGACGTTCCATCTCGGCCTCAGCCTCGCGGAGTTTCCGGTCGTTCTCGGCAGCATTGGCCAGTTTCGCTTCTTCATCAGCCTTCTTCTTGAGTTCGGCTTCAATCTTCTTCCTGGCGCGGTGCTCCTCTTCCTCTTTCTCGCGTTTCGCCTCTGCCTCCTCCATCTCACGAATAGCGCGCTCAATCTCATCCTCCTCTTCAGCTTTGGAGGTCTCTTCCTTCGAGTCTGGCTCGGCTGGTTTAGTATCCGCCTCTGACTTCTCTTCGGCTTCCTGCTTAGCTTTAGCTTCTTCGGCTTCCTGCTTAGCTTTAGCTTCTTCGGCTTCCTGCTTAGCTTTAGCTTCTTGGGCTTCCTGCTTAGCTTTAGCTTCTTCGGCTTCCCTCTTAGCTTCAGCTTCTTCGGCAGCCTTGGCTTCGGCTTGTTTCTGTTGCTCAGCCCGTTCATCCTCTTCTTCCTTAGCTTTCTCGGCCTTGGCTTTTTCTTCGTCAGCCGCCTTAGCCACCTCCTCCTCTTTTGGTTTCTCGCCGCTTGCCGCCTGCTTCATCTTCTCCTTGAACTCGTTGCGGACTTCCTCTGCCGTCTTAGTGGTTGATGTGCTTTCCGAGCGGCTGTGTGCGGGCGCAGAGATCTGCGGTGTGGATGGCTTTGGTGGCGGTGTGGGGGTAGAGGAGACGACAGGAGGAGTCTTAGAGCTCTGGCTGTTCGGGGCAGGGGAGGCCGGCGCCTTGAGACGAGACACATCAAGTGCCTCTCCCTGCTCGTTCTTGATAACTATGGCAGCACTCTTCCTTGCTGGACGAGTGAACTGAGGAGATTGAACGACCGGCGGTTTTACCGAAGCAGGATGAGGTTGAGGAGTACCCTGTGCAACAGGGGCTGCGTTCTGGCTGGCGCTAGACGCAGGTCTGTTGTCAGTAGTAACTGACACCTGGGAGCCGCCACGGGACATTGGGTGGCCGCCAGGTGCGTTGAACGGGCCTGGGGTATAAGGCATCTGGTAGTTAGGCGCAGGGGATTGACCCTGACCATGCATCATAGGATATGCAGGGTAGCTTTGCATAGGCATACCCTGCCTCATGTTCGGATCGTAGTGTCCTGGGTAGTAACCCTGCTTGGCGGAAGTCAGTAAGCGATCAAAATTGCCACTCTCTGGCGACAGATCTATGGTGGTCCCCATCTTCTGGGGCAAATGGGGAAGGGCAGTGAAAGGTGGTTGCAGGTGATGAAGCATGGAAGACTGATCAGAGGAGTGGGTAATCTCTGCCTTGTCAGGCTGAACTGAACCAGCGCGTTCCGCGAAGACGCGCGGGTTTTCCGAACGCTTACTAAAGCGCCGATTTCTGTGACCGTACTCCTGGCCATCCTTGAAAGAATCCGCCTGGTGTGTGTGGCCCGAGTACTTCTCGCTGTCACGGCGGGGACCTTTTCTTTTGCCAGTTCTCATGTGCTGGGATTCATGAATAGGAAATGCAAGGGAAGGGGATGTTACTTGTTGGACTTGAGTAGGCCCCATTGGTGGGGGTTGATAGTAGTACGGCGGCATGTTGGGAGGCATGTTATGTGCCTGAGGCATAGCCGGAGGCAGAGCCGGGCTCCGGTGCGTGGGCGGCGGGGTGCCGTACGGTTGCTGGCGGTTGTTCGGAAACGAGCCTGGGACCCCACCTCTTCCTTGGTTCGGGGGACCTCTAGGGTAGTTCGTATTGGGAGGATAACCAGTGTTGTGATGACTGTTAAAGTTGTTACTAAACCCGCCACGGCCGCGACCTCCGCCGAAATTGCCACGGCCCATGCCTCCCTGAGGCGGAATAGGCTGGTTATTCATATCAGCGTGGCTGTGGCTAGAGTTTCTCCTCATATGGGGAGAATGTTGAGAACCAAGGGAATGAGGATCTTGCGACATCGACGGTGTTCGCATGTGTGTGTGCTGCAAGTCAAGGTTAACATTGAACTGAGCTATGATGGTCCGGAAATCTGAAGAGAGGTAAGGTCGGGGAAGGCTATATGTATATTCTTTACTTACATCACCCTCAGCACCAGTGAAACTGCCAAAGGTCATGGAGCCCCCTTGCTGAGTGCTAGAGGGAGGTCGTCCACCACTCGCGGATGGCCGTGGGATCGGCGAAGGTGAGTTTGCCGGAGAGGTCGCTCGAGGATTAGATCCGGCGCCGGGAATAGGTATAGCGGCAGTTACAGGTTGTGGAACGCTGTGGGGAACAGCGGGGGACTCGTTAAATCCGAACTGGATACCGTTCTTGGAAACACCTGCGCCGCCGTTGGAGTAGTTGCTGGGGCCGTTGGTGATGGTGACCGAGGGCGTCCGGTTGTGCGAATCGGAGTGTCCGTTGGCGGACGAGGTGCCGTGAGCGACGGCAGGGACAGCAGGCATGATGTTAGGCCGGCCGTTCATAGGCGAAATGGAGGACGATTTCGCATGGTTCGGCGTAGACACAGATGATCCAGCCGCAACAACTGGCTGACTAGAACCAGTAGCAACCACCGGGGCCGAGGACTGCTTCTTCGCCGCGCCTGCAGCAGAAGCGTATGACGGCACAGGGGCGTTCGCGGAAGAGGTGGTCGCCTGGCTCGTGGGTTTTTGAGGGGCAGGGGAAGTCATATGTGATATTGTACCGCCCGGAATCACAAGCGCTTGTTTTCTCGTGTTAGTTAGTGATTGATAGTTCTTCTCTTCGTAATGTTCACACCTCGAAAAGGTCGCAAACGTGACTCCGTAGATGATCGAATATCAAATCCGAATCGAATCGAAGCAGGGCCCGAGATGGTTCGATAATGTGGCGGACCTCTCAAAGCAGGAGAAATGAATGTGGCAATATCTTCTTTTCGGAAAAGGATCGCAGCGGCGCGGGGGGATATGAAATTAGCGGCTATTCACCTTTCTCTTGACTGACACAAAGACGGAGGAAAAGCAAGCGATGTGAAGATCGAGTTCGGTCGTCCGTGAAAGTGGTAGAAAGTATTGGGCTGAAAGTGGGTATCGGTCAATCAGCGAGAGAAGAGAGTGTCAGAAATAAAGAGCGTCGCCTCGAAAGCACGTCCCGGAGAGAAAAGTCGCAGCTGTGTTTCCTGCGATTGCTAATCTAACTCTCCCGGTTATCCAGTTTCCAACGCTCGGGTGCGCCGATAATGGGGGAAGGTCGATGTCGATGGCGATATCGATGTCGCCGTCGATATCGGAAATCGTATTGTCCTTCCTATTTCTATTCTCCTGTCTCAGGCGAGATAAGAGAATTAGGTATAGGTATAGGTAGAGTGGAGATTTGTATTCTCTGATGTAGAAATACAGAGAAATAGAAATTCCAACCCTCTCTGAAGAAAAAAGAAATTCAGGGAGGAGTTCGACCTTCAGAACGGTGTGGTTTCTGAGGTCCTCTTCACACACAAACGTGAGGTGGGTGATGTATTTGGGGTGAGGAATTATTATTACTAGGTAGTGTGAAGAGCGGAAGGGGGGAGCAAAAAAAAAAGTCGTCAGTGCCAAAAAAGATGATCCACCCCAGGCCCTTGCCCACAGTTCACCCACCACTACCCATTAATATGTACCCACTTCTGGGATAACCTAACGCTGATCTCGGTGGACTTGGGGGGGGAAATACGGCGATAACGGTGGTCTGTGCTTGTTTCGTCAATCTGACAATCTCACGCCGGGGTGGCAAGGTATGTATGTACCTATTACCTATATAGGTAGTTACAGTAGTACCGCCCGTCAGGTGCATGTGATATCATTTACTGTGCTTCCTATGTGCGAAACATTTCGCTGAATTTAGATATATTTATTCTTAGAAGGACTATAAACATATATCCCATACACGTAGAAATAACCGGGCTTCGTTTTTCGTCACATTTAACCAAGCCATCCTTGATATGACTCTCTGTTACTCATCAGCCCATCTAACCGTTCCAACCTATAATAAAATAGGTACCAACGCATTACCGCCTTTTATGACAAACTTTAAAGATTCCAGGTACAAAGAATAATAAGATACCGAAGATAAGTACAACGCCTGTATGTTCCAGCTACATAGAGTATCACCGACTCTCCTTTAAAACAATGTGACCTTGTCTTAGCCGAGTCGAGTGATGTAATTGCGAAGCTCATACCTCCCTCCATATTATGCTGCATTTATTACTACCTCCTACCTTCATTCTAGCCTCTCGAGGAGATTCTGAACAATGAGTCACGGTAGACTTCAGCTTTTTTGACTCATTGCTGACAGAGCGCCTAGGGATCTACGAAGAAGCGCATGTGTAAGTACTTAGATTGGTGTACTATGAGAGCACGAGTAGGGTCTTGAAGCCCTACATCCATATGTGTAGGCATCGATGAGTTCCAAGGGTTTTCTTTTTCGCAATCGTGTTTCCAAACATGCTCCCGATACTTGCCGTGCCATCAGCCATGCTTGCAGCGGTCCCACACGGCAGGAAGCCCTGCGTTCAATTAAATCATTGTGCAACTCAAAAGGTCAAAGTCCCAGCCCCGGAATGAATTGTCTCATCCGCAGGCCTCTTTTAGGAGTCTAAAGCCCAGCGATGACGCCCAAACAGGAAAAACCAGAATAACCTCTAAGCACAAATCCATCTGCCACACTTCCATATATACAGGTATGCATATCTTCGTAACGAGGCATTCAATCAGAGATCATCGCCTCGTGCTTATAACATATTGTATTTTCGCTGTTTCCGTGCCGCTGACATACGGAGTCTCGTTAAAGAAAATGAGCGCTCCAGACGAATTCCGGACTTAATGCTACCGTTTCCTTATCGCCGCGACATTGTACCCTGGAACTCACATTCAAACCAGATGCAGTTCGAGAAGCTGATCACCCTGTTGCCAGCTCATGATAACTGCCCTGGGGGATGAGCTACGTTTCCAACACGTATATTGGTCATTTATACTAACCATCGCTCTTATGGTATCTCTCTCTCTTCATGAGAACATATCATGAAGGCGGCCTAGCTTTCGATCTCCACCCCGTTCCCGCCGAGGACAGGTGTATCGGGAAACGGACTGTCAATGGAACTGCTCACCCAGGTCGAACAATGCCTAGCCGCGGGGTTCCTGGGACGTCCTCGTGCGGATAAATGGACAAGCTAGTCTAAGGCGCCAACGAGCTTGAGGGGGCCTCGATACCTTTTCCAAGCGAGGGTCTGTTGCCCTACGTGCCAAGAGCCCCATGCCAGCAAACCTAGGTAGTGGCTAAAACTTATCAAGCCCTCAAGCGTGTCCCCCTCCAATGCCAGAGACCAACCATATCAGATCATGTTACTACCTGCCCAAACTTGCGGCTTGCTAAGCAACACCACCATCCCGAATAGACCGGCACCGAGTCGAGGAATTCAATATCACATGCAACCAACCCTATCGAAAACCAACCAAGGTGACGAATAAGCAACTCATAGAAGTTAAAAAGTGGTACCTATCTAAGTAGGTAGGCAGCGCGTGATTTCAACGCCCAACAGACTGGCGTAAGCAACACTCTCTTACTGATATTCCCGCGCGTCCATGGTACATATACATGCTTTTTCCGTACATAACGCTTTGTTAAGTTCGACTCATTCTGAAGTCACCATGCAGGATGCAGGACGTATGGATGGCCGGAGCGGCTCTAGTTTCTCCCCTCCGAACTAGGTACCTTACCTACATGTCGCCACATATCAGTAGTTTACTTTCACCCACACACTACCGCCTCACAATCACGAGGAGGGGCAAAATATTAAAGTGAAAGAACGGACGGAGATAACTGAAGCGGCCCCTCCCGAGGACACTTGAGGAACTCCAGGAGATGTAAGCTCCTCCAACACTCCGCCATTATTCGGATGGAAGCGTCACGGTTTGCTATTCAATAATTGCGAAGCGAAGCGAAGAAAGCAAAAGGGTCAAATCTTAGGCAGCAGAGACGGTTCGGTCCAAATAGCTTATGTAAGTATGTAATAGTTCAAGCCGCAGAGCCGCCTCTCGATGTCGAGTAGAGCTGCTGCGATCGACTGGGGGCTGCCTATTTAGGGTGGGTAGAAATTCTGGAATTTTTCGTCCTGCGCAATGCAGGGTGACCTCACACCTGCAGTAGCAGTAGAAAACCCTAACTGTTAAACGACCCGGCTGCGTGCGAAACCTGGCCTAGCCGTGTCCCCCGACCCCCTTACCCCTGAAAACGTGGTTTTCGAGCTTCGATATCCCTGTCTCCTGCCCCTTTCCCAAAAATTAAACAAAGAAAGGAAAGATACCAAATCACAAAACGAATAGAGCCTTGATTGATCGGCCTTTAGTGAATGTCTTCGCATGAAAACCAGCAGTGACGTAATTCCCCAAGTTACAAGGAGTAGGGGGCACGATCCGTTGGTTGGTTGCGTACTTGAGTATGGGCCGGCAGGTTCTGGCCAAATGGTCGAACCATCTTTATACTATCTAGTCTAGTACCCGAAAATTCAGGAATCAAATAATATAATTTGGCCGACGACAACTCTAAACATGCGGTGGCGGGTCAGGAAAGCATCCGATTATTTGCACGATATGAAGCTGCCAGTAATACATCGGATTAGGATTAGGACATACTTACGTCGGTGGTTAGTTATAGGTAGCTCGACTACCCGTACTCTTTGACCGGAGCCTGGTTCTGTCACCTGAGAATCCCGAGTACTGCCCACATGAACATGTGTAAGGAGGCGGGGGGCCGCTTTAGCTACGTGCGTATTACACGGTAGGTATAGATTTGACTTACCCCTGAATCACCACAAGTCCGCCTGCCTGTCGCCGTCCCTTCTTTCCTCTAGCCGTTCACATCCACGTAGATCTACCGTCGCCATAGTTGGAGCCTGGGTGCACACCTCATACGCGAGAATGTGGATCCGAAGGGAAAATATCCAGCCCGGACATATATACGGACAGCTGCTTTGTTCAACCTGCGAGGGTCCCTCCCATGCAAGAAGCGTGGAAACACTAACAGTTCGGTGTCCTGCTCGCGTGTGCCGATATTTACGGTAACTGTGCACCATGAAGCGCTTGCTGTGCATACGTATGTATATTCACCTCGCAACGCATATCATTATACTTCCCTGCCACATAGTGGCCATAAACGATGATCGCTGTCTTGCAGGCATATCCAGCCTAGTTTAATCTAGTACGTAGCAACGTCACCACGAATTACCTCGCGTGCACACATAATAATCTATCTAATCCTCGGCCTCGAACCCCATCTCGCCCACAGCTTCCTCGTCTCCTCCCTCCTCATCCTCCCCCCCGGCGTCCGAACCCCCGACTCCCTCCAACGGCATCGCCTCTTCTTCGTCAGGAGGCCCCCTGGTCATGGCGATCTCCATATTATCGTCGTCCGTCTCTGGGGGTAGCCCGCGCTCGGCGCGCAGCTGCCTGACCCTGACGCCGGCCATCTCGAAGACGAACTGGCCGAGGTGCTCGACGCCCTCCATGACGGCCTCGCCAGGCGCCTCGGCGTCGAGCTCGGCCGCCAGTACGCGCGCCGACGGCCACATCTCGCCCGTCGAGAGCACGAGCTTGTCCGGCCTCTGCAGCAGCAGCTCGAACGCCGGCCGCAGTTCATAGCACGCCTCAAAGACGTCGCGCCGGCCCAGGATGTACAGGCCCAGGCGGGCGCGAGACAGCGCCACCGTCAGCCGCCGGATGTCGCGCAGGTAGCCGACGCGAGACGTGCGCGTGAGGGAGAGGATGATATCTGCGTTTTCAATTTTTCGCCGGTTAGCTTCTTCGGTATTCAGGCTTGGGGCAATGAAGGATGACGGGGTGCGTCTTTTGGGGTTACTCACAGTCGTTCTGTTCGCCCTGATACTTGTCGACCGTCGTCACGATCCTGGGCAAACCGAACAGTGCGTTGTTCGCACACCGGTGGCCTAGCACGTCCTTGATCAGCGCTCGCTGGCCGGCGTACGTGGCCAGGATGCTGATCTTCGACGCCGGGTACCCTAGCAGCCGCATATATTGATAGATGGCCACTGCGTACTCAGCCTCGCCCAGGTTCTGAACGAAGTGAGGCGTCGGTTCCCTCTCACCCTGGCCCTTGTAATCAGGCACATTGATGAACTGGTACTCGTACTTGAATCCCGCATTGGCATTTTGGAATTCTTGGAGGTTTTCAACGTGTGGTAGGTTGCCGAGGTTCGGATAACGCCACTGGTACAACTTCGCGATGGATGGTCGAGCACGACCCTGTTGGTCTAGGGTAATTGTGGGTATTCCCAACCGAACAAATCTTGAGAAGAGCGACTGTTCTAGGTTCGCGTAATGCCGAAAAGCAAGACTTTGGATGACAGGCGAGTTCTGGTAGTGATCGCCACACAGAACGACCCTCTGCAATGGCATCTGTCCATCCTTCGGTTTCTGCAGGGCCAAAGGAATGAAATTTTCTATCTCGGTGATCTGTGCGGCTTCTTCCATTACCACATTGTCATAGTGGAAGCCGAGAGAAGCAATCTCGGAGCGGCGCATTGCGGCGTGCGTCGACGTCATGGCGACTATTCGCGCCTCGTTAGTGAGGAGGTAGTTGGATTTGTCTTTATCCCGTCGTAGAATTTCGAAAGGCCTTACGTCTTCAAGCTCGGAGAAGATTTTCGATATGTGGCGGTAGCAGCCATTGGCTATGTCTAGGACAGCTTCTCGATCGGCCTCTGGAGGAAACAAAGGTTGCGGTGCATCGGAGAAGAAATTGTGGAATGGGAACGCCTCTACGATATCCCCAGGCGAGGAATCCTCCGCGTTGGCGACTTCTGTGAACTTGGTCCATGTCGGGACAATGTACACGGAGTTGAAATATCCCGCAGTCTCCGCAGAATTTCCATGAGCACCTGGGGCGCCGATGCTGGCGGCTAGACGGTTGACTTCTAGAAGATATCGGTCCCTATTTCCTAGGAAGGATTCGACCCGACCGTGCTTGCTGAAATTTCCTTCGGTGTCGAGCTCTTCCTCACCGTGACCGAGACGGAGGAGATGTCGTTCATCGATGTCCAAGGCCACGATTTTCGCGAAGAGTTGATTCAGGGCCTGGTTTGAGTGTGCAATAAGTAGTGTCCGTTGTTCTGGGAAGTTGTGATATATGTTGTTGATGATTTGCGTTGCAACATCTGTCTTGCCGGTACCGGGTGGACCTACTATGACCGTAAGTCCGGGCTGAGTACCGGATATGATGGCGTCGGCCTGGGCAGGAGTAAATCGAACGGTGTTCAACTTTGGCGCATCGACGGGATACGGTCCCGTGTTGGGTGGCTTGTAGGTGGACACCTTGTAAGTCTCCACCTCGGTTGTAAGGGGTGGTTCCACGTCTCTTCTCCTCTTCTTGGAGGGCTTGGGAGGTTGTTCCTCTACGGGGTGATCTATCCACTCGAGCACGTAAGGAGGACTGCAGCTACCGGAGAGATCATCACTTGGTTCGATGGTTCTCCCAGGTAGGCTTTCGACGAGGTGGTGCCAGTCCAGAAAGGTATCTCGGAAGTCAATCTTGGCAATGCGATTGGGAAGATGTTTGTATGTAGCACCGGCCGGGTCACCGTAGCCCAGGAAATTCTCATGTAACCAAGACGGAAGGGGAACGTCCGAAAGAGCTAGGCTCCGGATCGACTCAAGGATGGGCTTAAAGTTGTTTTCTCTCCCGCTTCGTCGAAGTACCAGATTGATGTGTTCGTAGACGTCAGGTTTGCCCCGAGAGGACCGCTCCATGTCTTCCTTGAATGTCTTCGAATCTAGCTTGAGTTGAATCCTTCTCGTATGAGAGCGGTTATGGCCGCTGAAGTAAGCTGCTGGATCCCTTATGACGTTCCCGTTGTCGTCTAGAATCTGGATAACCTCAGCCGTTCGTACCGATGTAAGTCCAAGTTTCTGTGATTCAGATAGTGTACCGCTAACTCCGTTCGAGACGGGTTTTGCCGCAGAGGGATCTACTGCCAGCAGGAAAACGACATCATCTGGCCGAAGCGAGTCCCATTCTCGCCTGATGTTGTCTGAAAGCCGGCGGACGTCAATAGAAATCTCAACACGAACCGCCGACGGCTTGTCGTCACCGACGAGGGCGGGAACCACTTCTAGAATGGACGGTCGCGATATTGGCAATGCCATTTTCGAGAAACCAGCGAAACCGGTTTCTCCTGAACGCCTTGTCTCCGGGCGCAGCCTTTTTAGAGCAGCGTCCATGTCTTTTCTAATGCCGTAGAAAGCTTCGCATCGATAAAGCACTAGCGCTCTCCATAGGAAGTCATGTACCGAGAGATACTGCAGCTTGAACTTGGGGAGAGCAAGTGGTTGAGACCCATCATAATTGTCCGCTCTCATGATGCTCTGATCGAAGAGGCTGTCCTCAGTTGGCACAATACTCATGTCCTGGGCAGTCTCCTGGAATGTCTTCCTCTTTTCAAAAGTAGACAGAAGCACTTCCATTAGAAAGAGTCTATCGATAGACACTCCTACCGACTCTGGATACCCGGTCCTGAGCTCAAGGAGAGCAGCAAGTTCCACGATCTCCTGGTCTGTAAGCGGGGCAAGGAGATTTCCCAGGTCGCCCCTCTTGTCTATGGAGCCGTAATTAGACAAAGCCAACACGGTCAACTTGTCCTTGAAATGGCGCAAAGCTATCCGTTGTAGGCGCGCAAGCTTAGCGCAATGTTGATCATATGCCTCGGCGCGATTATATTGGACGCCCGTTTGATCATCGATGGTGAAATGCGCGTAATGGCTAAGCAAGGAATACTGATCACGGAGTAAGGCATTGTCTTCGTCATTGAACATTGGCGAAAGCTGCAGCGCTGGTAGCAGATGCAGATCCTGCAGTAAGGCGTTTACATAGCGCCTTGTGGGAAGTTGACTCAACAAGTCAGATAGGAACTCGACAAATCGCTCGCAGTAGCGGACGTGTTCTTGCTTCCTCCTCTCTTCGTAGATGATGCGCAGAAAGTCTAGTGTCAAGCTGTACAGCCATGCCCTCTCGAAGCGCAACCGAGCCTTCGAGGCGTCGTCTGCCGACTCATACCTCTTGCCCGAAGCCTTCCAAGCCTTCCTGAGCTGGGCGGTCTGGTTGAGTTTGCTCTCCCGTTTTGACTCGGAAGACAGGTTGTGCCAGATAGCTATGGAAACCAACGGGGCGCACTCTTTCCTTACGCTCGCGCAGTCGAGGCTCTGGAAGGCATATATCATGAAGGAGAGGAGATGCGTCCGGATAGGTAAGGATAAGGTCTGGTTGAGTGTCAATGATAGAATACGGCGGAACAAGCTCGAGAACTCGGCGGGCCGGTCCTCGAATATGGACCAGGTGTCTAGCCTCTCCCTGGCCTTGACAGTGGTGATGAGTGCTATTAACAGCACATGGGAATTGGACGAGTCTTCCGAGTAGCCTGGCCAAAGGTAGCTCTCAAGGGTCTGCAGTCCCTCGAGTACCAACAATGACCTATAGGGGAAACCATCCTTTTCGAGCACATCCCATATCTGGTTCTTCAAGACATCGTTCTTGACCTTAACCCTGGTGGTTCGCTTGGAGGATGTCGGCTTTAGCCAATGTTGCTTGGCAAGCTGTGCGAATTCACTCTCGCCCTCCAAGTCGGCAATAGTTGGTCTCGGGGTCACATTTTCTTTTGACTTGGCAGCTTTCGCGTTACTCTTCAATCGTTTCGCGGTCGGCATGGCTTCTTTTCATGAACTGTGACTTGAGGGATGGTCTCAGAATGGCATAACCGAGTGGGAGAGTTGTTGCTGCTGGGCTGGATATGACTTATGGTTATGGCGATATGGTAGCTCTACAGCCAGCTAAGGGAGCTCTCGATTTGGATGCATGCGAGTGTCGCGAGTCGCCGGTGATGGTGAGTGGGGTAAGAGAATTTTCAAATGTTGAAGCTCGTTCGGATTCCCCGAAAATGAAGTCCGGCGTAGACGTGCTAACGTTATACCATGGGAAGTGAGAGATGGCGTACAAACGCTCAATGTACTGTTTCTCTTCAGCCTTGTCGCGTGCTGGCCCGCGCTAGTACCTAGATAAGGACTTTTGGAACTGTTGACTTTCAATTTTTATTTTAAGCCGCTAGTGCTTTAATGCACTAAAGTTTAGTGGACCTACAGTATCATCCTTGCCAGCATCTGCAGGTGTACCTCTAAGGTTAGTAATTAAGGGTGGTGGCCAATGGCAGTAACATGCCCTGCCCGGGCAGAAGTCTCACCCTCTATAATTACAGCCAGTTGGTACTTCATAGGCACAGGGGTATGTAACTACCAATGTAAGTACTGTAGTTACAGTACCTGCCGCATTCCAGCACCCAGAGCTCCGATTGCGCCTGTAAGTCGGCGGAGGTCGCGGAGGTCTGGTTTGGCATAGCTTCAGCCTTCTTTCCTACATACCCACATTCTACATAAAAAGATATTTGATCAGTTCAATTTGCATTCTCATTAGAATTCTCACTCACTTTCGATAAAGACTACATAGATCGCCTACTTACATAAAGCACAAAATCAATGCCCAACGGCTGACTATGTTCGCATATCGGGCTACACAAGAAATCCCCCAGCAGTACCGACTTGTGTAGCCTCATTACCTTCCGGATATCTTCTTCCATCTCAGGAACAACCCCTACCATCCTAGATATCGCATCCGGATACCACATCTAGTAGCTTCAGAGCTAGAGATGCCTTCAGCCGTAGACCCCGGCCATGGGGTCCCTCAGGTCGCTACCGTGTTAGATCTCTTAAAAGAGTCTTTGGATTACGCGCGAACGGTCAAATCAACATCTTCAATCGAGCCCGCTCTTAACAAGTCCGACTTCGAATCCCTTCTCACCCGTCTGTTCTCGGTGTTCACAAACGAATCCTCCAGCCAGCATTCGGATAAGGCCCGCCAGTACGCCGTCGTTGAGACCGCCGCACGAGATCTCTTCAGTAACCTAATTGTGAGACCAAGCCGAAGTCCAACGCTCCATCTCCGACGACGACGACGACACCTGCTGACCTTCACACTTCCTTTCTTTCCTATAGGCTAGCACTACCATTGATTCGTCTGAATTCGTTCAAGTCTGGAACCTCTTCGACATCCTCTCCATCTTGTCGGACAATGAACAATGCGACCCCGCTCTGCTTTTCTGGCTGGTCGAGGAGCTTCTCGACAGTCAAACCATTGAAGGGTGCCGCGTCGTCTTCGATTTTCTAGAGTCTCGCAGAGAACGCATAACGGCAAACCATTTCCAGCCCAAGAAGTTAGTTATACTCAGAGCCTGCAATGAGCTACTCCGCCGATTGTCAAGAGCTGAGGATGCTGCCTTTTGTGGCCGCGTCTTCATCTTCATGTTCCAGAGCTTTCCCCTCCATGACCGAAGCTCCGTCAACCTGCGAGGAGAGTACCATGTCGAGAACGTCACCACGTACGAAGATGCGCCAGTCGATAGCGGCCAAGATGCTCCCGACAAAATGGAGGTCGACACAGAGGCAGAAACTGACAAAGCGAACGACGAGAGGTCTGCAAATAAGGCTGTTTCGTTCGACGCCAAGAATAAACCAACTTCTGAAACCCCTATAGACATGGATGCTTTATATCCTGTCTTCTGGTCCCTTCAGCATTCTTTTAGCCAGCCCTTGACTTTGTTCGATGATGCCCAGTTCGCCAAGTTCAAGAAAGGGATGGAATCTACGCTGGCGGCCTTCGAAACGGTCGACAAGCTGCAGAAGACTAACAAGACCACCGAGGAAAACAAGATGTTTCCACAAAAGCGGAAGAGTCCCGAGGCAGCCGAAGAGCGCGACGGAAGCAACTACAATCCGAAGTATCTGACTAGTAGAGATCTCTTCGAATTAGAGGTATGACCGTGGTTCTCCCGCCTACACGTCTCCTCGGCAAGCTAACTCAAGCCGCAGATAAGCGATTTGTATTTTAGACGCCATATCCTCATACAAGCACTGATCATCATTGAATTTCTTCTCTCCCTAACGCCTCAGTCCAAGGCAAAGCTTGCCAACATCAAGCAACCGAATAAGGCTGTCGTTTATGGCGAGCAAGTTCTCGGCGACGAAGAAGTATGTTTGGACCTTCTCCTGTCCCCGGTGACCGGCTGACTCTTCATAGGCGAAGTGGACGCGAGCAATGAAGGAGAGAATAACCATCTATCTTCAAGCAGGACCTGATGGTTATTTCTTTTTCAGGATTGTGGACAGTGTCCTTTCGAGGGACAAAGGCTGGGTCTACTGGAAAGCCGAGAGTTGCCCACCCATAGAGAGGCCCAGGGTTTCCCCGGCCGAGTATAGCGAGGCTATGGCGGGTGCCAGACGTTTGGCGACTAATAAGAAGCTAAGGCCGACACCGATGGGCTCTTTATCCCTGGGCTTCCTGAAAGAGGATGATGGAGCTGCTGCTCTGGAGCGATTAAAAAACCCTGCGAGATGGAAACTTCCGGATTTGCAGACGTTCAAGGACAAGATCGCCGGGGATGATCTCGATATGGACTTCGCGACTACCGAGAAGGAGAAGTCTGAACTACTCGAATCTAAGGCTAGCAAAATTTGGAGGGCTCTCAGGATCGCCCGGCGGAGTAGGTTGGCTGCCTTTGACAAGATCGACGACTGGCAAAACGTTGAGGCCATTTTCCAAGAGCAGCCAGATTCCGAGGGCGAGGGCGAGGTCGAGAAGGACGACGGTCCCGTGGGCGGACGTCCCGAGGATGAACGACCCATCATCGTATCTGGACCTAGAGGCGTCGGAAAATCCACGTTGACCAGTATGCTCCTAGAGAGACGGAAAGGCGTCTTTGAGAAAGTGATACAGCACACTACACGAACTCCCGAGGAGGGCGAGGTCGACGGTCAGGATTACCACTTTGTCGACTCCAAAACTTTTAATGCGATCATAGATGGCGATTACTTCCTGGAATTCGGAAGTCGAGATGGGTTCGACTATGGCACGAGCCGAAAGTCCGCTGAGGCTTCGGCGGAGTCCGGGAAGATCCCCCTGATCATATTAGATCGCGAGGTACGCACTTAGCTCGGCTTCGCCTCCACTGATATATAGCTAACCGTTGGATGGTAGGGCTGCGAAATGGTCAAGGCTAATGGCTACTCTGCGCGCTTTGTCTTCGTCTCGCCACCTAACCCCGGAGAGATAGAATCTCGGCTGAGGAAGGCTGGAGACCTGGCAGAAGACAAGATCCAGGGGGCGATGGAGAATGCCCTCGCCGATATCGAGCAATTAAAGAACGATACCCACTTCTACGATGGCATCATCATGAACGATGACCTCGATCAGGCGTACGAGCGACTTGAGAAGTTCATCTACGGCACATCAGCAAAGACCAACGGGGTAGACCAAAACAGCGCGCCACGGGGCGAGGACGTGGCGATGAAAGAAGTGGCGAGCGAGGAGGCGAAGCCCCCGACGGAAACCAGCGACTCGGTGCCGGCCGAGCAGCAACCCTCATAAGAAGGTGTCCTCATCGGTTATCTAACTGAGCGGTTTAGTTTATAGAGACTGTCGCGACATGTGTGTTAAGAGGCGGCTTCGCATCAACGTTTTCATAGCGACTTCGAGCCCTTGCGTTTGGTTGCAACCAAGAGGGCTCAGAGGTGGCGGTGTCCTTTCATTGTTTTGATTTGACCCCGTGCTGATCATGCGCTTATTGTAAGTAGACGGTTACAAGAAAAGATACCCAATACAAACCAGATGAAAGAGAGAGCCCGTAGCCGCTTTTCCAGCTACGCTGAGAAGTCTATCGGTAGTTGATTACAGCTAGTGACAACTTATTAATAGTACTATAACAATCAGTACTGCTACGATCAATCACGGTTCCCGCGTGTTGTCGGCAGGAATATTAGTGATTACAGTCCCCTCGAGACACCCTCTCGTCAGCTAGTAGAAGCACGTCATCATAGATATTGACCTGCTCACCTCCAGAAATAGACAGGGATGGATGGTACGCGCTTGAGAAGGAGTAATTTGGGAAAATAGGGCATGTTCTCTTTATTCATTACGTCTGTCTACCGCTTCTTCTCCCTTCCGATTTCACTTTCCTTCCTTGAACATACATAGCCTAGGGCAGGGTCGATCCAACCCCCGGAGATAATCGCAACGGATTTGTTGGCGCGAAACCAACGCCTCCCCCCTTCGATGGCGACCCGTCGGCGGCCGCGCGCTGAGCGAGCGAGCGCAGGGTCCCCTTGTCAGTCCGCTCGGAAGGGTGGATTCATTATGGTCCCTTATGCCGGGGGGGGTGGGGTCGGTATAGGGCAAGAAGAGAGTGAGGGAAGGAATAAGGAAGAGCCACCAACAACGAGAAGAGTCTACCCACGATTAACGCCCTCCTTAAGATCTCTCATCAGACCTCTTTCGATCTGCTGATTCACCATTGTCTACTACGTAAGGAAAAGATGAAACAGTATAAACGAAGTGGGCGAGCTGCGGGGGAGATAGACGTATAAGCCGAAATATCGCACAGCTCTGTCTGTCGGATACGGCCATAACGTCAGGAGATCTCGGGATCCCGTCCCCTCTTATCTCCCCCTAGCATATAAACTGGATGGGGGCCGGAATAGGTAGTGGTTGGGCCGGTGGCGACCAGCGAATTCCCAGCGTCGTATGCTTTTTGCAGTCTTTTTGGGGCATTATTATTATTGTTCTTCTATACAGGCAGCAGGTATCCCAGCGGGGTTGGTAGAGTCGCAAAGCCGCGTCACTGACCACACGACATCTGTGTTATTGAGTCTCTGAGATGTACGTAGGCTGGGAATCAGGGTGGGTTGGTAGCGCCTGAGGGAGAAGGAGTCGCCAGGCTGTCAGGGGGATAACCGAATCAAGTGCTGATACAGGTAGGTCCTTGATTGGGCCAACTATCATCAGCTCTCCTACGCTGGCCCTTGGTTAGAGAGTAGGTATGCAAGGACCATTCTTCTTCAGGACAAGAGCAGCTTCTAAGAACAGCTTCTCGACCTATGGCACATCAGCACTCTATACAATTTCTTCTCAATCATGAGCCAGGCCCCCCTTTACCGTCTCATAGTAATCTTAGTCCAAATGTAGGTAATGCAAACCGGGAGGCGTATCTACACGCGAGAAAACCTGCCCGTCCTCGTATCATCAGTAATAGGAAAAATCGGTGCTGAAACGTTGGCATCACTAGTACGATAAGGATGATCGCGTGATGATATGAAACTGAGATCTGTGTCGTCACGGCTTGTCTTAGATCTCGTAGGCGGTGATAAATAACCTAGATAGTGTCATGTTGGTTGCCAATCCACACAACCGCCAGCGCCACTACGGCGAGGTGGATAAGCACCGCTTGTCATAAGACCGAACAGTCCATGAGCGTCCTGGAAAGCGAACAATTGGTCAGAATTAAGGACTTAAAACATCGGCTTCTTCTTCTACAGCCCCTGGACCTTCGCGGCAGCGGTGTTGCGTCGTATTGAGGGATGGAATAGGATATGGTCAGAACGAGGATGAGATTGCTCCAGGGGGAAAGCCGATTCAGGGGATTGAGGGTCACGAAGATACTCACCATCTGCTCGCCTCCCACTCAATGATCCACCGGCAGCAGATCTTCATTCTCTGTCGGACGCTCGTGGTGCTCATCAACATATACTTCTCGTCTTCCTTGACCGGCAGAAGGCTGGCGAACCACCAAGGAAACAGTACTGGATCTGACGGGCATTCCCCGTAGATGGCGATTCTTCTCGGTAGAAGCCAGGAGACGCTTCGTGTCCGCATTCTCGTTACGAAGTCAACAGCGAAATCGACCAAGTCGCGCGTCGACATCGCGTTAAGATCGTCTAGGGATATCGGTGCCGGCGGTGAGCGAGCTGACGCTGGCCGTTCGGGGTCCCCTGGATCTGTGCCTGCGATGTCTGTCCGCAAGGCCAAATTCCGGACAGCATATTGCGCTGTTTCATATGCTTCTACGGCTTCTTCTTCCGCCAAGCTGATATCATCAATCCTCTTAATGTTAGCGACGACATAGCCGTCCTGTTCTCCATGTCTGGTCACCCGGAAGCGTGATATACCACGGGTTTCCAAGAGACTCCTGCCATCTGCGAAGTACTCGATATTGACGATGCGCAACAGTGTTCCGATTTCCGCGAACTCGGGTTCCCCAGGATTTGAGGGAGTATGGAGAACCATACCGAAGGTCCGGTTGCCTTCCATTGCCCGCCGGATCATGAGACGATAGCGGGGTTCAAAGACATGGAGGAATGTCGGCATGTGCGGGAACGAAAGAGTACAGACGAACAAGGGGATATCAAATCCGTTATAGTTGGCCTGTTGCTCTAACCTGTGGGCATGCGCACGAAGTGCGACCTGGTCGGCCCATAAACCATTGATGATTTTTACCAGGCGTTCATTTGACGGAAGCCTGTGAGATGCGGCTTGTGGCTGGATCGACAGAAGACGTCTGCAGATTGGACATAGGTCGGAATGGTCAAGCACACGCTGGATACATGTCCTACAGAATGTATGGCCGCATGCCGTAGTTATCGGGTCGAGGAAGATCGCGTAGCAGACTTGGCAATCCATCTCTGATCTCGTCGAGTCTTTTAACCTTGTGAGCACCGCATTATCGATTTGCTTGACGGATTCCTCAGGAGCGCCAACTGGTGCGTAGGAGACCTCGGCACTATAGTCCAACTTGCCGAGTTCTGCCATGGCGTAGGTTGCCGCTATGCGCCCACCTCTTAACACCACTGACTCCGGTTGCCTCTCCCCCAGTGAAGAAATGCCAGCGGCAGCCCATGGATCCCGCACTGCGATATGCATCGATACATCTTGTGGCTCCATTGCATCTCGGTCCAACTTTATGGCCGCTCTGACGATTGTTAATACCTTGTTTAATATGACGTCGATGGCACAATCCTCAAGGGCATGTTCTTTCTCGCAGTCCTCGAAGGGGCACTCGAACCCTTGAAGCCGGCTGGCCGTTGCCGGCCACGATATATTGCTTCTGACATAAGTCTCAGGCATACAATGCCTGCACAAACTATGCCCACAGGGCAGCGTCGTCGGCTCCTGAAGGATCTTGGAACATATTCGACATTGAACGAGTTTGACAATCTGCCGAGCGTCCTTGACGGCGCTCAGAAGTAGTCGAGAGGCTGACGACGGCTCCTCTGTCCCAGTAGGGTTTGGGACGGGAGTGTCGGGCCCCGCAGAGTATGAATGCGGTATTGTGGCGTTGGGAATTCCCGAAAAGTGGTGAATACTCGACGGCCCTATGTCTGTCTGTAGCGAGGACATGGGAATATGTCTCATCCAGCTATAGTTGCAAAACGATGCGGCACCCAAAGACCTCCAACGATGTCTCCTGGAAAGATTACAAGTGCATTGGCGAGACGCTCAAGTTTACAACCTCACACCGGTAAACCAAAACGAAGAGGAAGGTCACCGGATAGCTTGGAGACCTGGGCCAAGGAGGGCCGGTTGCCAGGAGCTCAGATAAGCCAATGTGTTCTGGACCAGTGTTATATTCAAGAAGCAAATGAAGGAGAGCAGGCGTTACATGCTTTTGTGCCGGGGTTGCGGTGGCCAGAAAACAGGAAGCTTTCCGATACGAGATGTAAGTACCTAGGTAGGCTAGAATAAATACCATGAACGAATGGTGCAGGGAGAGAGAGAGGGCAAGAAGGCCGAAGATGCCTAGAAACGTTCCTTCAAAGCTTCAAGCCTGTCAAGCGAGTGAGTTCGTATACGGATGAAGGTGTAGAGGTCATCATACATTTTGTATCTATCGGTCGAAAGCACGTGTCCCGGCCGACACATGGGGTTTAGTGCGCAAAGGAAGGGGATGGGCAAGTCCTGACGTCGTAGATAATACTTCAATGGGGCCTTTTCTCAGTGCTAGCTTTGAATTGTGGGGCAACTTGCAGGACCCTCGAATTGTCAAAAAGGCGGAAGAGGAGACGAAAAGACAAGAAGGACGATTCACGCCAGGCTTATATATTGAAACCCTATATTGTCAAGCTGGAATTTGCCGACCGAATAGACCAAAGTCCGTCCGGCGGATGTGATTACTAGCATCAGAAACCCATCTTTGTCATTGACGCATCTGCACTTACTGATACGATCATGAGCGACGGCTTGGCTCTGCATCATATAAGGAGTATGACGCTTACATCTCACGGATTTCCCTAAGGGGCAAGTAAGAGCTGTGGAGGTTACCATCCCATACTCCATTAGACCAACCAGGGCTTCTCTGTAGGATGCGCTTTGCGAGCCATCGACGTGAGACTTTCGAGCATCATAATAAGAGAGCTCTCCTCACCACTTAAGCCAAGCAAGCGTCATGGCAGCTTACTCCACTTAACTTACTGTACCTGTTGCATGCATGGCGTCAATAGGTACCCTAACCCATCAATACAACTTCACTTATCGCGCCGGTATGACGCTTCCACGGGCTTCATGAGTCTGCCGTGCCAACCATGAAATGCGGTCGAATACTTCATTCACGTATATCGTGGCAACGGCTCCCCCCGGGAGGCTATTAGTCGAAGCGTATAGTGGACCTTCTAGTACGTGTCTAGAGCACGCGTCTACCCGGGCAGCGCAACTCAGTTTCGTTACGCCGCCAGTCTGCTGTCAAAATCCTACCAGTATCGGCACGAGTAACTGATCACAAAGTAGTGGCAAGTGCTAGGTATGCAATGGCTTCGTCACAGGACGTTTGCCTCATACAGGCGTTTCTTAGGGTTTTCTTTTTTTAAACTTCAAAGACCTTCTCAATCATGCGTTTTAGGGCGTTCAAGTTCTTGTCGGACAGACACCCTTGGCCCACAGCCCAAGTCAACGCAAAGGATGGTGCCATTTCAGTCAATGTCACCATTCCAAATTTGCCCTCTATAGGCGGACGTATCAAGCCCACTGTCCCCATCAGCAGCGTCCACATCAGCAGCAGCAAGACGCCTACTGGTAGCATAGGAGGTCTCGGTAGAGGAGGAGGCTTATCGGTCCGCTAGGGCACCCGGCCGGCTACACTAGACGGATTCATCAGTCCCGACTCCCTTTTTACGAACCGAATGTTTCTGTATAATCCGAGCGAACAAGCCCACAAGGACACAAGTGCGCGGTGTCTTGAGCTGAATTAAGCTTTTTGTCTCCTCTGTTCGGGGTACCGAGGATCTGGAATGCCTAAGTATCGGGGCTAATGCAACTACTACCGGGTGAAAATTAAACTCCACCAGGCCCAGCCAACATCAGCGATACCGTAGAACCTCGGGCCAGAGCCTTGAGCTACGTTATCAGTCGGATCTGGGTATACCCCACGTGCGTTCTGAGTCATGACATCTAGTGGCCACGCTTGAGCGGTAACCCGTGGGTCATGCCCCCTTTCTTAACAAGGGCAGGAACAGCATGAGGCTGAACAGTTGCAACGTCCATCAACTACAGCCGGTGTCTACTGAGAGTGAAACCGTGCTGTCTGGCTAATATGGCCTAACGCTCTCTAAGCGAGCATGCAAGTATGGGGTTGAGTAACCATCCCTATCAGATCGCCCTTAGGGACGGTCCAAGATGTCAGCTACCGAGTGAGCGACCTGGGCTATTATGTAGGCTGAGGAGAGGAAAATTAGCATGCCTAGAAAGATAATCCGAACGATTGAATCTCTCACTAGAGCGCCCTCTCGGGCTTGCGAGCGGATCGGCAGGGGCTGAAGCATACGTAAGTCCGTCGCCCGTAGCTCCAAAACTCAGGATTCTTTGTTGAGTAGTGGTTTCGGTGCTGGGGGATTACGTGGTAATATCCCTAAGGATGTCGTCCCTATGTACGAATCGCCGCAAGCGATATAGAGGCACGCTAAACATGAGTATGCTAGCCATGTGCTTGACGGCCGCGTGGCGAGTGGTAAGCCGTGTTATGTAGCTAGAATAGGAACTGGCAGAGCTCATCCGTGCCCATAATGGATGGATAGATCGGTAACTTAGTGGAGATATAAGGTCAGCATTTCTCTATGAATACTCCATCCATCGGGGGGCGATGTACCACGGAGTATCAAGAATCCAATGAAAGATTCCACGGTCACTAGGGACGCTATTTGGGAAAGAAAATGTTCAAGTCCAGGCCGATAAGGTCGTTGCTGCGGGTATAACCATATCGTTCTACCGTATGGCTTCTTGCATTCGTTGAGGGCGCAGAAGGGCCTGATTATACGGCTTGGAGGAGACGGGCCCAATAACAACCAAAAGGTGTTAAAACCTCCAGAATATATCAGCTGTGGCCATCTCGGGTGCTGACAATCCAGCATCAGATATATCCGAGTTCTCCACGGTACGTTGCCGGAATATTGGGCAATAGCCTTGTTACGAACGTGATAGCCGCAGGAATATATAAATAACCGGGCAGAAGACCCCTAACTTAGGGGCTTAGGAATGCGTATGTCGTCAATTTCTATTATGCACTGCCATTCATCGAGGCCTCCGATCTAGAGAGTATACGATGGGACCACTATTCCTGTATCTATCTATCAAAGGGGTCTTCCAATGCGGAGAGATGGGTGGCCGCCGCCTGTCTCCGTCCCCTCTCCATCCACGTCCCCGCCGTTACCGGTCCGAATGCCTCGTAGCAAATACATGTACCGCGAAGGGCGCGTTTGCTCGGACCTGTGGTGTATAGAAGAGAGTTACTTTCCTTCGCCCACCCGGCCCCACCCGCACCGGAGATCAAGGGAGAAGTCGCGGGAATTGGGGATAGACAGACACCCGAGGCCGTCGTTGTGTGTGGAGAGGATGGTCCATAGAAGGCCCCGGAACTCCCCGAAGTCTAAAGGATTTCCTCCCGTATCCAGACATTACCCCATCGTTGTCATATGAAATTCCTAGCCAATGACTCGCAGGACGGCACGAGAGTGACAAATATTCTGTGGCTAGCGACGCTTCGTGCGACTCGGTGGGTAGGTGAATATATAATCACGAAGGCATACGTGGCAATGTACGTAGCGGTCTTCGAATAATGGCCCACGGCAATAGCTATCTCAATGGGCCGAGGCGGGCTTCTATGGATTGTGTGAGCATGCTTCTTCTATACGGCTAGTTGCATAGACAACAGCGGGCTAGCAGTTATTACTAGTGCGAAGACGCCACCCCTTTGTAGTACCGGCCCTATGTCGAGCATGTCAACGTTAGCCCCATCTAGCCTTATCAACCACAGGGTAGCAGCTTTGCACACTCCAGGGTTGTTGTTGGTTACTCTAGGTACGTAGTTGCCATGCAAACAGGCTCGCGCAGGAGGCGTCGAGGGAGCAAGAGGACGCCTGAAGTCAACCGGCAGGTTGTCCAGGCGAGAGAGTAACAGACATGAGGACCCATCAATTATGGATGTATTCAATGATGACAATTCTATGAAGACTAAAACTAGACAAAGAAAACACGGTTGTTCAGAACCACTATCTATCCCAAAAAAACAGGATCCCTCCACATCACAAAAATCGCAAACTCTTTTAAGTCTCGCCAACCACCAGCCATCTAGGCAGGGTTGCGGTAGCATTCGTTCGGCACGGGCCGTAGCAGGCGGCGTTCAGTCACATGCGGCATTGGCATGCTCGCATGGCTCCCGCCGTCCCGGATCCAACATTCCAACGTCTCCTTGGCATGTCCTGGCGTTTCCGTGGCTTTCAAAAATCCGGGGGAGGCGTCTGATTGACAGACCTACGTCCGGATGTCCCTGGGGTCCATTCGCCGGGCTTGGCGCGGAGTGGTATTTTCCTCAAGGTTTTCGCGAAGCGTAGCCGGTAGCCGACGGGTCCCCTGACCCGCGGCGGTTATGGATTTGCACTTGCATTCCTGGGTTTTATTTCAAGAAATCCTGGGTCGCATGACTGGCTCCATCTTGTTCTCCTATCACTTTGGTCAGCTTCGAATTCAGGATGGAAAGATTTCCTGAGCGGGGGCTGCGAAACTTACATTCTTCATTCAGCCAGAGGCATGCCCATAAGACCGTCTAAAGGTCTCTTGGGTCGCATGGGTCTTCCTGGTCCCAAGGAGCTTCTGGGTGATCTTCCCCATGGCTTCCAGGTGGTCCCTAGCGGCAACGAGGTGCTCTAGGTGCTCGAAAGCATCCGGGACGCTGTACTCCTGGAGATAGTTCTGGAGGGCTTGTTTGTGGTGGTTCCACTCATTGATCATGGGCTGTTCTACTGCCTTGATAGCGGCAGCGACATCTGCAGCCTGTGCGGACCTTGAAGAGTGCTTTCGGCTGCTGGAACCACTCTCCAGGGTGTCCTTGTTCTTCCTCTTTCGACCCTTGGTCGAGTGGGAGCTTGCAGCCTGTCCAGATGGGGGAGATCCGCTCATATTGAGTGAGCTTCCATTGTCGTTATGCACGCGTCTCATATGGTCCTTGAGGTTCCACTGGCGCGGGAATCCGTTTCCGGGGAGGGCTCGGTCGCACCCTTCGTATGTGCATAGGTAAGGTTTGTCACCGTGGCCGTGCATAGCGTGGGCCTCCCGTTCATGTCTGAGGAGGCAGGCAGTCGACGAGAAGCGGGCGTTCTCGCAGGAATCCATCTTGCATCGGTAGGGCTTCAGGTGAGAGTCGACGAATTTGCTGGATCATGTTAGATGGAAGAAAAGGGGAAAGCTCTACACGAGAGATAGGACTTACTCGTAGTTGCACTTCAGCTTCTCAGGCTTGTGGTTGCAGCCCGATTGGCCTTCCCACGGGCAGTGGAACAGTCCATCCGCCTGGGGAAATGCATTCCGGTATAAGGGGTGATCCCGGGCAGAAGATTCACCCTCGCCGCTGGTACGACGAGTAAAGGAGGGGGGCAAGACAAATGCGTCCTCACTGAGAACAGCTCCATTAGCATCTTCCGTGGACATCATGCACATCTGCCGGTCCAGGCTGCAGGGATCATAAACGTCAGAATCTCCATCGTTCCTAGTGCTTTTCGTCGAAACGTACCTAGGCGACATGCCGTTCATGACTGGCGAAGAGTTGTTGGTGTGTGCTGGGGAAGTCCCCAAGGGCATCGACCACGAGGATGCATCCTCAGGAATTCCTGGAGAAGAGATTCGCGATCCCACTGGGCTGAGAGAACCCCACGAGGTCGAAGGAGAATTACCTGCAAGACTTGCATCGAAATTCAATTGCATGTGGCTGGGGTCAATGTGCTGCTGCGTCATGCCTGGCGCAAGAACAGCGGGAGAATATGGCAATCCATCGGCTGAAAACCCTGCGCTCATGGGGAGCGTCGGATAAAACATCTGGGAAGAAACCGAGTGGGCATCCGAATCCGGAAGGAGATACGCGTCCATCTGGGCATTACCTGTCATGTCAAAATTCGACATTTGGGAACTTTGAGACACGGTAGAGACAATTCTTGGTCGGCTCTTACGTGAAGAGGCCTTGATAGTCCTGTTCTTGTGGCTTCCGCAGGAGCTACGTGAGCTGATCCGTCGCATTGGCTCTGCGACAGCAGGTGCGTGTTCCGAAGCAATCCATTTGCTAGACATGTCATCCACGGTCTCCGTTTGGTCCTGTCCTTGGCCTCTGGGGGCCATCTGGCCATATGTATAATGGAATTCTTCCTCTCCGTTGAAGTTCTGTGTACCTTCAGTTGACGGATCCCATACTGAACCATGTAGGTCCGCATGTCCTGCCTGAGAATAAAGAAAAGGTCCACTGGTAGTAGAGAGCAAGTTTCCTTGGGAATATGAGCTGTAATCACTGAGGTTAGGTTAGTGTACTGTTTTCCACTACCCAGCGGGCGAAATCAATCTGCTCCGAAACACAAAAACAAAATGAAATGCGGTTCCGTCTGGCACAACTTTGTTCCTGTAGGCACATCGGTTAGTTTTCAGCGCTCACAAAGGAAGGGACTACTGTGTACAAACCAAGACGGATGTCCCAGAGGACGAGCTCCACGAGGCTTTTTTCCGACGGCGAGCATTCGGCTGATGATCCGGAATACATGTCCAGGATAAGTCCAGGAGGGCCAATGGATGAAACAGAAACAGAAGCAAGCAAACGTATCCAAAACAACATCCATTGGCAAGACCAGGATCCAGGTAACAATGTCTGATGCAGGAAATAACCAGTGGTTAGTTGACACGACGCGAGAAAAGAAAGGCTCGAGGCCGACAACGTTTGCGGAGGAGTTATACGTACTGTGGTTAAAGATCAATTGCGCACTTCCGTTGATCGATGCGCTCCATGGAATTGGCTAACAGAAAACGTCATGCCTACTGGGGAGAAAGAGAAGCCTGGATGCAATTACGCAAGGTATGTGGGTCCGGACTGGGTTGAGCAAACGATTGATAGGCCGGGATACGGAATCATCAACGTTGGATTCTCCTGGCGCGGTCAAGTCCAGCTACTCTACATTACCACCGAATATGCGAAGCAATGCAGCGGAAACAAGAGCACTCGACTTTGGAAGTCCGGAAAGACTGCACACAAACTGGTGGTCCAAGCGGTCGGCATAAAGGGTCCCTGGCAAACATCCTGGTTCTGAAAATCCTTGGTGCGAACGGTATGATCCCTGGGCTGATATCTTGAACGGGGAACGATACAAAGTAATCTTCCAGGCAGACTCGACGATGTCCGGACGGTATGCTGTTTGTCACACTGATCGTTCGGGCAATACTCACCGTCATGTCAAAGAGCAATGCTCATAAAAGTTTTGTGTTTCAGCTCCTCTGAGTGTCGGCTTTGTTAGCCGGTGGTAGCCAGCCGCTCGCAGATGATTGCTGAGCCTCAGAACTGATAACTCCGGTGAAGAGATCCTCAAGGTACGGGTCCATGGTACGGTCCTGCCTTGTCCACGGGTTCCTATGATGGCTCCTTTCCTTGAACTGGATTCCATGGCAGTAGTAAATGGTCCTCGGCAGCTGGGAGAGCAGAGCACTTGCCAATGCTCTAACGAAGTTGAGTACAGTACAAGACGTTTGCGGTACATGAGCATAGTAAAGCAACCTGAAGACCCGGTAGAAATGGAAATTAATGCAATATACCTCGCGGGAGTCTGGACGTCGTCCATGTCTAATGAGTTGTAATTGGACATTGAGTCCTGGTGTGAAGCAACCATGGACGCCATGGATCCTGTGGGCTATGAAATCCTGATGGGCAACTCTGGATAGTGTCCTTGCGGAATGGGAGTGGTTTCTCTCTTCTCTGGACGTGACCTTATGGTAAGAAGATTGTCGGTGTATGTAAGATGTCGTACAGATGATCCTTGGTATGATAATTCAAAAGCACGGCCTGTTGTTGGGTTGGGTATAAAGTGTGTGGGCTCCTGTGCAATGGATGGAGTAGAAGGTCAGGTGTGTTATGTCTTGAGACAAGATCGGTGTAGGGGAATATGGGTCGGGTCGAGGATGTCGTTGGGCAGTAATACTTTGGTTTGGGCTGAAAACTAAGATGGAAAGATGGAAATTGGGCATGGAAAGGGGATATGAGGGTTTTATTGTTGCCATACGCAGGAAAACGAACAAGGGTTTGGGCAATGGAAATTGCGCATTGGATGACAGGATGACAAGCGTGTTGTCGTGGCATGCAGACAAGCAAGACTTGTCGCCAATTCCCCGCTCTGAAGCCCTTGCAATGATCCATCGCATCGGCAATGATTCGTTGACGATGGACGCCCGGTCCCCCATCAGGTTTCTCCTCTGTCCATTCATTTCCCTTCCTTTGCTTCGCTCTGATGCGTTTTCTGTCTTTAGGCCATTGCGCTGGCCTTTTTCTCCTGCAGTTGCAATAGGCTCAGTCTGAGTTGGCAGTTGGGGCATGGTCAGTCACTCGTTTATTTCCTTGATTCGAAGAAGACCGGCGCACACCATGTGGGGGACCGTAAACTATTGACAGCCTATCGAGCCTGATATATGCAGCGTGCTGAGACGTGACAAGGGCTCATGGCTGCAGAGCCAACACAGCATTGCAGTCCCAACTCATCCCATTAATCTTTGAAATGGGGGAACGTATCTTGCTGAGTTCCTGTCCGGAATCTCAGCAAGGCAGTCGGTCACCTATTGAAAACCCTCATGGGCTGCATCAAATTTTCATTTCTCTCGAAAGTATGAATTGGAAATATGGAGCGAGTGCAATTATGGGGCCCCTCCGAACTTTGCTGGTGGCTGCCGACTAATGTAGAAAACAAAGTCGGTGACCCATAAAGAATGCTTCATCGCTACCCTATGCAAAAGGGCTTAGACAGCCAGCCAGCCAGCCACAAAACCGGTACCTTCATGCTTCAAGCGAGTATTGTTATGTGCGTAAGTCCGCAGCCCACGTCAGAGAATCGACCACCATGTGCCACCAGTTCGCGTTGGAATTCCAATCCCGATTAACCCGACGCATGTACATCATCAGCAACTCATTTTACCCACGGTCCCGCTAGTGAAGATGCTGAACGAAAGGTAGCCTTCCGTCGAGAAATAAAACGCCTTGCGCCTTTGCGGGGTCGCATCCCGACGTTCTATGATGTACTGAGCGCTACGAATGTAGATTCTGAGCTATGTAGCCACGTTGGTTACGCTATACAAAGCTTTCTATACTGACTTCTAGCCCTAGACGGCTTCGAGTGGCTTTACCAACGGCCGACTACCCCCATGTCGTTGTTTGATAGCCCCCGGACTAATTATCACCAAGGCCTCACTGGCTTGTTGAACTGGCGTGTTCTTACGGACAACGAAAGAGACAGGTAGTGTAGCCTAACCTGATTCTTGAAGTCGAAGAAGGTATATGCACGCATTGTAATTATACTTCGATTCCATCTTTCCACGGTTGTCACCAGAAAGCTCGGACATCACGCGAGTCCACATTCCCACCGCCAGGGCCTTTGGCTCGTCCCTGGTCAGTCCAGACAGATTCTTCCCAAATAGCCTTGAGCTCTAGTTCCCCATCAAATTCATCATCCCATGCGAAGAGTCTCAATGCAGCCTTAGCGCCTTCCCAGGTCTTGATTCTTAATACCTGACTCCCCATGTTGATCTTGTCCAGGTATTCATCCCTCGCCAACTTCATCTGAGCTTCTTCGAGGGACGACTCTGTCTTCGCCGCCGTTGTAATACACGCACCGAACATAACGGACCAAAACCATAGGGACTGGCTGTATCGGCCATTCTGCATGAGTAGCTCGGTACGGCGGACGTCAATCAGCAGTTGTTCGATGAACCAGTTTAATATGAACGAATCGACCCTCTCTTCCCTCAATATTACATGAAGGTAGAAATAACAGGCCATGAAACCGGACCTGGTACAGTCTACTGGTCTCAATGGCGTTACGATATTGCCGTCCTCTTCTTTCGAACGTGGTGTCTTCTTAGCCAACACTTCTGGAAGCGACTCGCCCCAGTCACTCGAGGAACTGAGCCTGAAAACGCTATATATCGGCCGAAGTGTTGCCTGCAGTAGCGAGATGATCAGAGACTGGTGTACCGAGTCCGTCCTATTAATCTCGACGATGTCCCGAATCGATCGGCGCGTTACAGTTCGTGCCGCCCTGCAATAGTCATTAGTTTGGCAGTTGCGAATGGTATTGTCCAGGACATTTACATAAGAATCATCCGCTGAACAAGTCCCATTCTCGTGGGTCTCCTTACTGGCCCTTGAAGCTGCTTGATCTTGGCCAACCCACGAAGATGAGATGCCACTGTGTCGGTTGATCCGAGTGCATTCTAGCAAACGTCAAGCAATGAAACTCTCCTTCACACACTGACACACGTACCTCCACAAGAGCAAGAGTGGCGACAGCAGCCACGGTGCCATCGTGTGTAGCGGTAACGGGATCTTTGATTTGCTCGTTGACGAACCGGATTGTCTGGAGTCTATGATAGAGGTATGGTATCCGGAACCGCTCTGCACTGTCATCCGAGGATGAGTCAATACCTGATGGTGCTTCGCAGCCCTCCCTCCGTGAGGTGCCGTTCTGGGATTTTAGAGTGAGGCAACATATTGCAAGCCAATGCGGCAATGCGGCAATGCGCAAAGAGAACAGGAGACTCATGAACTCAATGAACTTACTCGCCAGTTTCCCAAGCCCAATGGAGGGCTGTCATTAGAAGTGCTGCATGTAAGAAGCCCGGATGCGTCATGGCTCTGTGCACGCTATATTAAAGCATTAATCTCCTAGCCTGTCTCGACGTGCCGAGGTTGCTCACATGAACGAATTCGGATTCCTTTCAACTCGAGTAGTGTATAACACCTTCGTACTTGCGAATAAATTGAAGAGGTCTCGGGATCTGTCTGGCAGCTTGAACGAAGTCCCCGTAAACAGGTCTTTAGGGCTCGGATCTAGCAGCGACGCGCTCGGCTCTCCGGGTTCAGATCCGGGATCAGCCTGCCGCGGCGTTCCGATGGGGCTCGGGCTGGCGTCGCTGTCCGAGTAGCGACACTCGGCGCCGTGCTTTAGACAATACGAACTATGCGACATGTCAGTCAGGTATCTCGTAGAGCGCGACGCGGTTCTAGAGCAAACATTGAGGAACATACTGGGCCGCGAGGCATCTTTAGCCGTGGCCGTCTGCCGCCTACAGGGGAAAGACTTGGAGTCGAGTACACGACTGCATAGGCACCTACCATAACGGCTTCTGTTCATCACATCGTATATGTTTTCGCTTACTATGGCGTTCTGGCATTAGTCATCGCTCCAGACACATATATGTTAGAAGCCGCGAAGAGAACACGTCGTAAGGGCTAGCCGCTTAATGCGATCCATAACATCGAAAAGGCACTGGGCCCGAGGAGTCCCACGGAAGCTGAGGGTACTGACCAAATTAGGCAACCTCTTTTGGATCTGCGATGGAACTTGCGCTGGCGCTGAATCACAAAGATCGGCTCCATATTGACAGAGTTTTGCGAAAATGTCATCAGCCCGGTCCACGCTCACCCCTTGAAGACGGGCGTTGGGCTTGCTAGTAGTTATCTGTCGGTGCCACCTAGGCAACGATATTTCTCCCATCTATTTGGGATGGAAGGGGAACGCGAAGTTGTGAGACTGAAATGGAGCGTCATGCAAGGCTACCTACTCATCCACCAATTCCTCTCCCAGAAAGTCTGCTGCTTACGGATGCGAAAAAGGGGGCAGTCCAATCGTGGCTGTGAACACTACTAAGTTACCGGCAAATGACATTCGTACATTGGTAGGTAGTCCGCATGGAGACTGTTAAGGATAGTAAGTATGTCATATCATGAGACAGGGTGAGATATGCAACGACTTATGTAAGAATGAATCTTCTTGGCCGCTTTACACATCGCTTTATGCGTAAGCATGAGCTCGACGTTGGGATTGCCTCCTCATAACCCAAGTTCGAGCTATCACTGGGGGACAGCTTTGTCACACAAAGCTCGGGTCAGCCCTAGCATCGTCGAGGCTGCCGGATTGGGAAGTTCCGCAAAACCGTACTCAGTAAGCCATCTTGAGTTAAGCGTACGATAATCGGAGTCACGTGATACGGGGTATTGTGGACGTTTACCATTTTGCAGTGGTAGTCTTCCATTACGTTCAGCCTATTCTATCGAGATGATACGGTAGCTTGATGGTAAGGAACGTGGGAGACTGGCATTGAAATACCGCATGATTCTGACCGAATTTAGAAAATGAGGAGCTTATTCAGGTCAAATACAGTAAAATAATCGTTCTATTGTTAGTACATTTTCTTATTCAGCGGACCCGAATACTCTACCATGCTAATCAAGACACTTACGTAGGACTTCCTACATAATTCAGCTCGATCTATAAAGTTCGTATATCTATTACTTCGCCCTATAAACGTACTAATTGTGCATAACATAGTACCTATAAACGGAACTCTCCTAGCGCCAGTTTCTGTGGACCGTACTAACAATAAAACAAGGATCCTACGGTACTTGCAAATGACAAGGCCAAGACGTTGTCTCGAGCTTCTTACAATTACGGCGTCACTGTTTTGAGTGAGTACCTACCTAAATTGTGAGAGGGATTTTAATCTTCCCGAGCCCCGGAGCTCGCGAAGTGCGACCCGGCCCGTTTCTACCAGAAGGATGGAGGAGTCCAGGACAGCAAGCATATCACGTGACTTTCCCTTGGGAAGCACTACACTTTAGCGCTGGGTCGTTTTCGATAGCCAAAGAGTACCTTTGCTAAGCTCACCCGGACAAGCCCAGGCACCGTCAATGCCTGAAGCGGAGACCAACACTGCTGTCGACTGGTTCGCTATGTAAGTTGAAAGACTTCCCGACCATTCTCGGGCTGTGACCTCCTCCGACGGCTTTAGGGCCTTGATGGAATAGTCTAAGAAATCAGGATTGTGAGGATGGCGACTTGGGTTGGACGCAGATGAGGAGAGAGCCCTATAGCAGCCCGATAACCCGAGACAAAGTCATAGATCGAGCAAGGATTACAAGCGGCGTATCTTCTGCATTATAGCTATCTTCCTGCCTAAGTACGTATGCAGGTACCTATTTAGGTAGGTAGATAGCTTGTCATCGCGGAAGCTACCAAATCTTGGTATATGGTTGCCAACATATATGGAGATCTTCTAGAGCTCTGACATGGTGAGGTCCGAAACCGTAAGTGAGTTTTGACCGCGCCGGACTGAGGAGGTAATTGGGCTCGATAAAAATGACGCGTTAAAAATCGCAAAAAGAGGCTTTCAGGAACTCGTCGACTATATACCCATATATAATTCTAATCCACGTTAGCACATACAGTATTGCTAAGTACCTAGGTAGCGTCTAACAATAAGGGCAGCTGCTAAGGACTAATAAGGCTACAATGCTATTGGTGTATACGATGCAATCAGCCTACAGAGTACACGCTTTGTTGAATGCCCATTCATACATGCAATTACGTACATACGTCCACTGTGCTAATAATAGACAAGGAAGGCCGTACGAGGTACCAGCTTCGGTGTTCAGGCGTCTCAGCACCGTGGGTTCCACATTACCAGCGTTACCGTACGCAGGGGCATTTTCTGCTAGTTCCCTCCACCAGGTCCACTGCGCATCGATGTAAGCTCGCATACAAATTTATTTGCAAATAGGACGTAAGCCAGTAGTTCCGCCATGCTTAGCACAATCGGGAACTACTAACGTTAAAAGTCGATTTGGACGATGGTGGTCTATGTACATTCCATACAATTTCTACAGGACTCTACATTTAACCTCTCATGGCAACAACTGGGCTGCGGAGGCAACTAACAGAAAATACCCCTTGATACTGTACCTGCCGTAGTGTAATGGGAATTCTCAAACTGGACCAGCCAATTCCTTTCCCATCATTATCCCATCATTACAAACTCGCCAGCTTCCAGATCTCCAGCCATTCCATTCCGCACCATTAAGATCACGTCTTATTGCTGGGCGCGTGGGTTTAAGACAGGGCTCATCGAGCGAATGCATCACTTCTGTTCACCCGATTATGCCCTTGTGGTATAACCGAATCAGAGCAGCACGAATTTGCTTGATGACCTGTGAAGTAATACATGTCTTGCACCCACGCCCTCTACAGACGGTTTATCTCCAGCCATTCATTAAGGGCGCGCAGGTGCTCCGAAACCTATCGGCCTCGCTGGAAGGGAACTGGTAACCCTTCTTCTATTGTCCTGGGCAGCAATGCTGTTGGGCCTTCACTTCTGTGTAACGATTTCTGCCCAATCCAGTCACATTCCCAATCAATCGTCACCGCTATTCGTCCCCCAAGGGGAAACCCTGCAGCCTCAACTACGAGTATCTTGCGAAACGGAAAACCGCTCATCTTTTGGGCAACAATACAGACCAAAATGCCGTCCCTCTGAACCTCTTGTCTGCCCAATCGATGCCCTACGATTCATCATCGCTTCGCTGACATCCAATTGGCTCTCCCACCCTCTCATTCACCTGACTCCGGATGAAAGGCGCTTGGATTAGCTCAATCGCAGGGCTACCTCTGTCCCCGGGGTTATCCCCGAAGGTAATCGGCTACGACGTTGTCTTATGGTTCTTTGCCCTGTTCCTTATTGACTTACATCCTGGTCGATCCCCACACCCAGCTAAGAATTGGCAGCGCATGCGAACATTTCGAGCCCTCCCTCGCCCAGTACCTGGACGCCCGAGAAGGCTTAATTCCCGTGGGCGGCAAAGTCCCAAATAAAGTATACGTTAGTTGATGTGGGTTATCTTAGTAGCGCAACCCTCGCCCCAGATTGTAGGAAGAACTGGGGCGATCATCAACCAGCTTGGATCTAGGAGACCCCTGATCCGACGAGGCTCGTCTATGTCATGCTTGTCAAGTGGCAAAGTTCGGCGGCATACTTCACCACATAAGACGTCGCCGCCTCGACCTTGGTCTGGTCTTAGGCACTACTGGACTAGAATACCTATCTTCTCCAAAGCAACTGAGGATAGAACACATTGCCTTCAACGTTGTTATAACCACAGAAAGGATTTGCCAACCTGGCATAATAGGCTCGTGGTTGCTCCAGAGGTTGTCTCCATATCCGTCAAGGCGTCTGGCCCAGTTCCTATCTCGGCCAGCCAAACTCTTGATTCTCACCGCTTTACGGGCCGACCAGTATACACCGGATAAATATTGCGTCTGTGGATCCCAGATTGAGGAAGCTTTGAGCACGCCGAGGAGTATATCCGGGAAGACCTGTCTGTAACTGAGAAGCCAGAGTGTACCATCTCTGAGGACTTAATCGGGGTTGAAGTGGGCTTGCTTTTCCCGTCTGCTGTTTTCTTTCTTTATCATTTCCGGCCGTGGATATTCTGTTCTGCCAGATCTACCGGAGAAGCAATATGGCCCAGGAGCTTGTGTATAAGAGCACCATGTCGAACGGTCCTTGGAACTCCCCTCGCAGGTGCGATTACCATACACATCTCGCTGCTATGACTGGCCATCACGCTAACACCCTCAAGTATCTTATACAATGACAGTCCCTTTCCAGCGAACACGTACGACGGTGGCTATCATGGGTCAAGGTAAGGATGATCGTGAAAAACCCTCGCTTTGATAAACCATCCGAATAACACTGGCCTTCGAAGCGTAACATACTCCTCCTCCGGATCAGACTTGCCGTACGGTATGCCGGCGAAGGCGCCAGTACCGGGGACCAGTGGTCTCGCCGGACGTGCAGAGCGTCCATATTCCTATCCGCCGGTTCATACATCAAGGTTGTCGCCCGAATCATATGGAAATTTAGGGATTGTGCATAAGCCTTCGTATACTACCATGAGTTCACAGAATTGGGACGCCCAGGGTAGATACTCCCCTCCGGATCCTGTGGACGATATCCTTGCTTCCCCGAGCGCATCTGATTACAGCCTGGAGAATGGCGCCGGCACAGGAGCAAGCAGGTCGAAAGGTAGCACAAGGGCCCGCCCTCAGCGAAGACCTTCTAACAGGGATGAGTTTGACGGGCCACACCAGTTCCTTGCAAGACCGCCTCCGGACTATGTAGCGATGCAGGAAAGGGAGCTTCCACATCTACCGACGAATCTCTTGGTGCAAGAGCAGGATAGTGTCCTGACCCGGGTCAACGATCGACTGTCGCAGTGCGCATTCGATTTCGTTGCGAAATATCAGTTTCCCATACCACTTACTCAGGACATGCGCCCAGTAAGTCACTATTCGTCAGAGGCAACTTGCTCTCGAGCCATGCCCCGAGGGCCCATAACCCCGAGCCATCTTCTGCAGACGTGCTCAGCTCTGCTCTGTTCCTGGAACCGTAAGCTGACTCAACACCAAAGGTCGAGCGGCCGCAGGATCGAGAATGGACCGAATGGGTCTACCTATTGAAACGCCTAGCAACGAAGCGGCGGATCCCGGCTCGTGTCCTTTACAACGGACAGATAAAGCAGTTCGTCACGATCCTGGAAAACTCGTTAGAGATGAGACATGCTGCAAAACATCAATCTCGTCCGCTCAAAGACGATCGTAATGTGAGTACCAGATGCCAATTTCTGCACAGTGGCTTGTGGAACATAAGTTAGAACGACGAGTTTGAATCTTCTTCAACTAGGATAAAATGAAAGCGTGCCACTAACTAGGATACATTTAGATCCTCCAGCTCATTAGTGCCGGGATTCAGGTTGCGAAGATCCTCAAGGATGCCCCGGCTATGCAATATTTAGATAACCTATACGTTTCAACTGAACAGCAGATTCAGGAGCGGAGTGCTGCCGCGTCGGTGCGGTTTCGATGAATGTCGAGACGGCCGCTATAAATATCAACGTTTCTCCTGCACTTGCAGAGAGGACTGTGCGGAGAGCACAGACTGGGCAAAATCGGGTTGCTCCAGAATGATATGATGATACCCGGTAGTGTACTAACTACGGACATCTCGAACAAACGAAACGATTCACAAATTTCCTTCTTTCTGATTCAATGAATCACATGATTGAAAGGGACGATCTTCCTTCGATCAGAATGATAATGAGAGAGGTGCCATGAATGGAGAAATTCGCTGGAGTTGGAAGTTTGAGACTCTTTACTTTCAAGCAAGCGAGTATGTCAAACGTATTGTATTCTTCCTGTCCACTCTGTCGCGAAGGGGGCGTTTTTGACGATAGATCGATCGATCGCAGTTGTCATTGGGGCGTACGATGGTTTGGGACATTTGTTGAACAGTTGGAATTTTGGCAGGGTGGGCAAGGTTGGGCAAAACAGCCCTAAGTTGGGCATGAAACATCCCAGGGCTAACACACAATCTTGCACTTCTCCAACGTCGTCGCCCGTTCGGCTCATCCACGCACGCGCACACACAAAGCCGGGCGAAGGGCTCCACACCGGTGAAAATATCAGTCTTCAAGACACATACCTAAGGCGGCCGTTACGTTGTCGGGGAGTATCTGAGCTCGAGGCAGAGGAAGAGTTCTATGCAATGCCAACCTTGCAGACCGTGGCTATAAGCTTGTCGTCGAATTGAGCTCCGCGCGCTATTCACGTTACGCGACATTCGAGGTCTCAATTGATGTACTTCTGTATCTATAAATACCTAATATCAACTGTCTAAGTACTACCTATGACGAGACTCGACATGCTGATATTCTTTATGGCAATTTCTATGACCCTAAGCGAGCCAGGTTGTCCACATCTCGACGGTTCTTTCATTACGCCTCGCCAGTGAAGTCGCAACATGCCCTGTTCCATTTCTCTCCCAGGTCTTCGCTTGCTTGCCTGCTCAATGCCTGCTCTGTTGCCCTAGGCGGGGCTGGTGGTGCGGAGGGGTGGTGGGTGGTGGGGACGGCTGGAAGCTGGAGTTTGTAGCAACACCGAGACCCGTTACGGCCTAGCGTCCATGGGTAAGTAATACGATATATTGCTCCCTATCAATCGGTCACCAAACCGGGCTTAGTGTACTATGGCTGAGCGTCTGCGTTTCGAGTCGGCTTTAAACGCTCACTGCCACCATGATGAAGATTGTTCAACTTGCTTCCTCGTTCACCATGTCTCTTCAGTCGCTGGAGAAGATAGAAGCCATCTAAAGTTTACCAATGCAATAGGAAGTGTTTCGGGAATCCAGAAATGCAGCCTTAGAAAGAGCCAGCCGAATCCCAGACGCTATCTGTATGACGTCCGTCAGTTTCAACGCAAACAAAGGCGCTATTCAAGGGGCCTCCTATAACTGTATAAGAAGTCCAACCCTACAATATATAAACACTGGTAATTCGTCCTGCTGCTAAAAGACCGCCAACGACCTCAGTAAACCGACCTTGAACCTTGAGCGCGAACACACTATGGCATCAGTCTGTTCAGCATCGCCGTCGGGACAAAGCTTCCCACGTGGGGAGTCAGAATCGGAGTGGGAGCAGATCGAATCTAATCCTGCCTCGTCCGTTGGATTTTATCCCAGCCCGTCGAGCGGAAGCTTGGGTAGTTGGGGGATGGTGGGATATTCTAACCAAGTGCAGCCCTCTCCGCCCGCTGCGTCGCCCCTGAATCTGGATGCGGACACTCAGCATGGCTATCCTACTTCGTTCCCGGATCAATCAGACCCTTCCGTGATGTCCTCGACCGGAATCGATGAACAATATCTCGCAGCATTCGATGGGCAACAGCTCTTGGCTAGTCACGGGTTCTTTCTCCAAGACCAGTTTGCCAGTAAGGCGCATCCCTCTGGATGGTATGTAGTAATGGTATAGATGCTAAAATAAAATACCAGGCTCCGTCGATGCTTCCCAGTATTATACAGCCTTCCAGGAGTCGATGGCTCCGCAGGGCTTTTCTGCGCTGCCAGGCCTAGATGATTTCGATATGCCTTCTCAGTCTGTTGACCTCGGAATACCAAGCCAGTTTCGCACACAGAACGATGTTCCGCCATGGGACCCTACAAATTTGAAGAATGATAGTCCGAGTAGCGTGACAACGAATGCATATGAGTTCACTTCTCAAGCTCCTGCCCAACCGCCCACCTCAGACAGCTCTCGTCATTCAAGCCCAACATCTCACGTCAAAGAGGAGTCGGGCAAAACGGCCAGTCCGATACGGAAAATCAAGGGTAAGGGCAAGATCGAGAAGAGGAGGGCAGAATCACCCGGCAAATTCGTCATTATGACACCAAACCTTATCAATGCGCAATCAGGGAAGCCAAATCCTTTCGAATGCTTCGAGGCCATGCGCACAACGCAAAGAGGACGGAAAGGTCCACTGGCGAACGAAACCAAGGAGAGTGCTCTGCAGGTCAGGAGACTGGGTGCCTGTTTCTGTTGTCACAGTCGCAAAGTCAAGGTAAAAAGCCGTTCGAGTTGTGGCTCCCATCAAATCCGCTAACACGGGGAACAGTGCGATAAGGAGCGCCCTTGCAGGAACTGCAAGAAATTGTCAGCCCAAGTTCCTCAGATTATGTGTTGGCAGTTTCAGGACTTCCTACCCGTGCTTTTTCCGGATTTCATTCGCGAGCATTTCAAGAAAGACGCCATAGCCAGTTTCATCAGCGAAAACGTCCAACATTTCAAAGTCGGGGGAGAGGAGCAGCTCTGCTCCGTAGAGCTCTTCTCGGGGTTCAGGTTCCAGTCAACTCTTACTGTACCGGCATCGTTCTTCACCGCAAAGACAGCCGAGGTTCTTCAACACTGGCACTTGAACGCTGGGGTGAATCAGATCGACTTGCAAAGCAGGGGCTCCGCTCCAATCGGCATTAATCCTGAGAACAATATACAGCGAGAAGAGCTGAAGAAACGTACACGGGAGTATGTCCATAACCTGACGTTCGAGCCCCTATACGCCGAGCAGGTCACTGATTGGATTCGTTCAACCACATTGCCATGCAAGGTGTTGAAGATTGTGCAGCGATATGCGGAACAGTCAAAGGTGAACGCGAGTCCGTCCATATCCTTTACTAACTAGAGGCGCGACTAACTATTACGTGTATAGTCACCCATGGTCAAGCGGGCACTGTCTATCTATGTCATGCACTACGTCCTCACGCGGCAGCTCTGCCTGACCAACGCCACCATCCTGCGGCTGCAGCACACGAACCTGGTCCCGCAGAACAGCCCCTGGGTGACGACGCGCATCCTCAACCGGCAGGTGAAATCGATGCTCGACGAGCTGCTGCTGAAGGAGACGCAGGCGCTCTTCGACGGCTTCTCGCGGTCGCTGAAGCCCAAGCTGCGGCGCGAGTGGGCGCCCTGCGCCGCCGCCTTCCTCGTGCTCTGCCTGTTCATGGAGGCCGTCGAGACGGCCGCCGACACGTTCGTCATCTCGCAGAACGAGGTCAGCATCCGTAGCAACGGCAACGGCAAGTGCTACGATGACGGGCGCCGCCGCGAGTTCGCGCTCTCGCTCTGCCGCGACGTCGAGAACCTGCCCTTCAGGCAGTTCGCCTACCAGTTCCATCACGTCTACCAGACGCACTCGCGCGACGCCGCCGCCGCCAGGCCCTTCAACCCGCTCGTTGACGAAGAATTCGCGCGCCCAGGCCAGGGCGACCTCGACGACGCCGCCGTGGAGATGGTCACCGGCCTGCGGGAGCTGCTCAGCGGGGAAAATTGTAAGTCGCCGTCACAACATTTCGACTTCCTCTACTCTCCGCCCCTTTCTACTTCTTCTGATATGCTGCTAATGGCACCCACCACCGACAGGGCGTGAACTCGACTTCCTTGTTGCTGACCAGATCCTGCCGAATGAGGAGACTCACCCTTATCCCAGAGACGTGTCGCTCAACTACACGGGGCGGCTTCTGGCTAGGTTCCTCCTGTCTTTCACCGACGAGAAATATCTGTTTGATGGGCAGTACTGAATTGGGCTTTGGATTTGTATAACGCACGTCTATCCGTGCACACGATGGGTTGTTTCTGGATGTACTACATATATACGGATTATATGGCAGAATAATAGGGATACCCTTGGGAAGTTGGATACGAGACTATATTGTTCATGACGAGATTATGAATACTACAAGAGCAACTTCAGTTTTCAAAGATAGCACCCCCAATTCGCGTCCCCACAATAACCATAACTTCCAGGGAAGCATGTCCGCGGCCAATGACGTATCAGCCCGTAAGCATTTCTCAACAGCAGAGAGACATGCGGTATGTTGTACCCACGTGGACTCGTATTGCATCTGCCCACACCATCGTCTCCGTCACGGCCCATCCATTCCTTGCCTAAGTACCTACGTAGCATCTCGGAGCTGACTACCGAATCCGCAGCCTTCCTTCAGACCCAGGCCGGGACCATGTTTTAACAGAACAACCTGCCTCCGTTCGGCACTTGACCACCCGCGCCTCCCCTCCCCCCCCGGGAACGTAACCTAGCTAATTACCTAGCTCGGCAGAGCGCGGCGGCGATCGCAAACCAAACAGAGGGGCCACACAGCTGCTTTACCCGCCACCATTGGCCTGAGCATATAATAGAATGCCGGCCCCCGGGCCATTCCAGCGACCCGCCGCTTAAGTCTTAGGTAGCCCTAGGCATCCAGAAGAGGGGATAAAACTCGACGACGACGACCATGGGGATGGAGGCGCGTTTCACGATAGCCTACAGTGGGAAGGTAGGGAGATAGATTACTAGAAAACGGCCGCCAAGCTTTCCGCCGGGGCCCCTTAGCTAGCGTTCCGGGCGAACGCAGCGATAGGGTGCCCGGTGATCGACACACGTGTTGCCCTGCGCAGCAGCTAGCAGCTGTTTACAGGCTACAGTGCATTTCTTACTAAATTAGGATACACTGTATAGATAGCTAGGTACGCCCCATACAGGGCGCGTTAGGTAGAGAGGTAACATTTGATCCTTCCGATCTGGCTCCATCGTCAACTATGTCGTATCCGCCGGATAGAGCTATGTCGTCGCGGGCGTAGTTATGCGCCCGGGTTGGCGATGACATCGCCAGGTATGTACCTAGGCGGCACTGCCGGTGTTGCGGCGCGGCACCGGGTCCTTTCATGTGCGGGCAACTATTTGTTACGTACGGACTGTGAGGACTGCCCAGTCGATGATTACGATGGGGGTTGATGGCAACCTAATGTGGCTTTCCCTCCCGCGTGTGGGGTAAGGTTCCAAGCAGGGCTCTCACCACCAGGCGCCGGGGCGAAGAGTCCGCAAGTGGAAGGAGGATGGGGAGATGTTCGGTTTGTGGAAACGTCCCCTTTCATCTTCATCGCTAACCTTGTCTCGGAAAAACTGGGAAGCTCAAGCGGCCGCCAACCGCGACCTCTGGGAGGAGACGTTGCTGCTTTTTGATGTTGTTTCTTTCCCTGCTGCCGTATCCGGGCAGGTGTGTGAGCTTGCCGCCGCAAATCTTCCCCCCTTCCCCCCTAACTCTTGTAGGTGGATCTACATCGTGCTCAAGATAAGCCGTGACCCATGCTCGGAGTAAGCTGCTGAGCCCGTCGCGCCTTGTGAAACTACTTAAAGCGCCAAATAGAACTCCCGTTCATACCACCTGGGTCTCTGAGGCAGCTCTTCCCATCAACCTTCACTAGCACCTAGCGACCGGCAGTGAAATTTTCTAGTCATCAAGATGCCTTCTAGACAGAGCGTCGCCGCCGCAGGGTTGGCTCTGCTGGCTACTGTGCTCCCGAGTGTAACTGCTATGCCAGCACTGCCATTCAAGATCGAAGCTCGAGAGCCGCCGCGAGCTCTGCCGGAAAGAGCAACGGCTAATGACAAGAAGTATGTCAACTCATAGCTCGTCTATTGATATCGCAGCCGAAGACTCCACGGTGACATGCTAATGCTAATGATTGTCCTAGGTGGCAGCCTGCAATGGACTTTGATACAGATGGCTGCTATAACACACCGGCCATAGATGCCAATGGGAAGATCGCAGAGGGCTTGGATCCAGGGAAAGACGGGAATTCAGGCGGCTGCCGTGATGAGTCGGACTTGGACAACAACAACGTCTACTCACGCCAGCGTTGCAACAACGGCTGGTGCGCGTACATTTACGACTACTACTTCGAGAAGGACACGGCGGTGGGCGCAATCGGTGGTCACCGGCACGACTGGGAGCACATCGCGGTCTGGGTCCAAAACGGCGAGGCGAAATTCGTGTCTGCCTCGCAACATGGCGACTACGAAATCAAAGATGCTCAGGATGTGAGATGGGAAGGCACCCATCCCAAGATGGTCTACCACAAGGACGGCATTAGCACGCACTGCTTCCGTTTCGCCAATGAAGGGGATGATGCCATTGAGAACCATAAGGGCGTTTGGTTCTACGGCGCATTGATATCATGGAACGGCTTCCCCAGCACGCAGCTTCGAGACGAGCTCATGTCGGCGGACTTCGGATCAGCTAGCATCGGTATCAAGGACTCGAGCTTCCAGTCACAGCTGGACAGGTCCCGGGGAAATCGCGCTCCAGAGTTTGACAGCGCCCTAGATGTTGGTTCTCCGGGAAACCCCTGATTACGCTCCTAGGAACCGATTGAGATAGAATCTTAACGTAGACTTAATTCACGGCCAAGCGTTTAGTGATAACTCATCAACACCTGGAGGCTTAGAGACAACCGACTATATCTAGCGCCGCGGCATCCTTGTGTGAAGGTTGATGTCCTATATCATGGTAATGGTGTTTTGAGACGTCACGGTCTCATACGCTCTCCATGCTTGAAGAAAATGATTGTTTGTCCGTAATTAGTCCCGCTGTCGCACTAGTTCAACGACAGCAGGGTGGACTGGACTGGTTGTCTAGACCGTTGGTTTATTCTCCCACTGCGAACGATTGAAAGAAGTTAACCGTCTTGCGTATTGAAAGTCGCGAGAGGTAGGCAATTCGTGGGTTACGGCATTGTCCTTGGCCAGCTCCCGGGGAGGCACCGAAGACGACGAGGACAATGAAAAACGTTGTCTATACGGGAAAAGATAAAACCAAGGGAGACACATGTAGAATTTGTATACTTATTGACGGGTCTGAACACTTCAGTTATTTGATCTCAAGTCCTCGGAGACTGATATGCAGCGCGTCTCCGGGTTTGGTGTTGGTGGCCAGGTGGTTGATGAAAGTGGGAAGAAAGTCGTTTAAGAAAAATTTGTACGAGGCGAACGGTACTTCGTTCTGTGGAGCTCTTCCGCGGTTGGGAACCACTCTGGTCACGTGACCCGGCTCCAGTCCTTGCGATTAATGGTCAGTGAGCCATCGAAAAGCTTTGATGGCTTTTCTTCTTGTCTTTTTACACACATTTTAAAACTACGCACGATTAATCAACCGATTTTCATTCGCCCACTTGCTATCGGTCATATTTGCGTGCTAGAGCAATTTGGTTTGCTATCGAATCATCTGTGACACTTTGCCTTTCTCGGTGTGTCTCGCCTGGTGGTAACCATACATGCGTGCATGCAGTCCTCCTTTGTAAAGTCTGAATTAAACAGAGGCATATCACAAATGTCTGCTGCAGGTGTACTGATGCTTGGTACTATCAGCACTCCCTAACCCCGACGGCTCGCCCTAGGAGTGCTGTCTATGGTTGCCACTATCGTGTCCATCTCGTCCGAAAATACACTGGAGGGCAGCAGCTCTGTATATTAAACCAGGCTTGTCCACTGCCTGCAATGGGATAGTCCATAACAGGTCTATGGTGCTTTGAAGGCCGTATCAAACGGGCAGGAGTGAGAATGCTCAACATTAAGGTCTGTAATGCCGTCTTCTGGAAGACTGTAGCTCAATTTCAAAGCCAAAATAAAGTTCTTACCGAGCCAGTGTGCGAACGCCGTAGGACCATGTACAACACCATCTTACAAAACACACCTGCCTAGTACTTACCAGATCAGCCAGGTAATATAATACAGCACATGCAATAGCCCTCAATAAGCTCCTACAATTCGAACCGCTTTCAATAACCACGATGCTATTGTTTGCCCGTCCAGCTAATCACCGGCTCAAATTCCGATTTCCGAGCAGAGCCCCGGTTTAATTACTAGCTCATCTTATCGCAAAAGTTAACCCCGATGGAACATTGTGAAATATTTCCTCCCATGACCTTCCAGCTTTTCGGGTGTATCAACCAGTATGGGCATCATCAAGACGGCACTGCGGGTAGGGATCTGGGGTGTGACTGGCGGGGTCGCCAGCGTAGGTGTTGGGGCAGCCTGCCTCGCAGCCAGCACGACGCTGGTCGACCTAACGAAAGACGACCCGCTGTTCAAATCACCAACGTATGCGAGATACAACCCGAAGGGCAACCCGGCCCTGCAGGACGTCGTCATAAAACGCGTGCCTTTGCGCAAGATCAAACCCGCGCTGCGCGACGACGAGGAGGCCCTGACCCTCGAGTTCTGCCGAGGCGTTTGGAGTCGATGGGGTAGCTAAGGAACCATTCCTTTTACTGCCAGAGATCGGATTCACTGACCGCGAGTCAGGCTTCTACGTACAGAGCAAGCTCCAGGAGCGGTATGACAAGCCGCCAGGGAGCGAGGACAACCTGTGGAACGTTTCGGAACTCGCGGTCGCCAAGTACGACAAGGGACTGCGGTTCTCAAATCATTTCGAGGTCGTCGAGAACAAAGGGAACGAGATTTATGTCCGCTGCGGCGGGTCGCCGATGACCCCGGGTCTCAGGGATTCGGACGGCCTCGTCGTCCTCAGCGCGAAGATCAACCGCGAGGCCCAGCAGGCCGAGTTCAGCTTCAAATCGGCCTTGTTCAACAGCGCGGCCCCGTATGTTGAAGGAGCCCAACACTCGGTCCCCCCGAAGATCACGTTCCTCCACCGGTGGTATGTCCGTATTCTGACGCAGGCCGCCATCGGGAACGTCAAGGCGTGACAGGCGCCTGAAATATAACGCTCGTCTACGATGGAGATGTCTTACTAGCGGGCTATGATATAATATATTTATCTGCATACCTCACCTTAGCGGCCGGACTATAAGATGTGTACGTTTGAATGTAACACAGGGGCGCCTCAGCTGGTGATGCGAGAACATACCACGTCCGACTTCTTAAACTACTACTGTCGTAAACTTGTAACACGTCCTCTGCACCGCCTTTGGTATTATGTTAGTTTTGACCATCGTTCCGAAACACCCGCTTTGTTCGACCCGAGTACATATACCTGGGTCCAGCATCTCTTTTCCCCGGGCAAGGAAATCTCTTCAAGTACCTTCTTTCACTGGCTACTCATAGGCTCAAAACAACGTCCATCATTGCGCACACCATGGCCACCATTCGCGTATTTCGGCACGCTGAAGGCATGCACAACAGATTCGTCGAATTCAGAAAAGCAAGGGATCCAGACTTGACAGAAGAGGGCCGTCAGCAGTGCCGTGGTTTTGCCCCCGAGTTCCCTTACATGGGCAAAGTGACGCATCTGGTCTCTTCACCAATGCGTCGCGCCATCAACTCCACCCTCCTAGTATGTGCTCCGGTAAGCACGAGGCAGAAGATAATACTCCTCCCAGAGCTAACTGAAGCAGGTTTGCGCGTCTCGAGCTTCGGATCCGACCCCTCGGGGCTCCTTCGAGAGTTCGGCGACAAGGTAGACCTGAACGCGGTTCCGAAGCAATGGAACAGACTCGACCCGAGCAGCCAGTTCGCCTATGGCCTAGAGCAGATCGAGGCTCGCACCGCCGCGGCCCGGGAGTGGCTGATGGAGCTTGCGCTCGCCGCCGGAGAGGGATCCCACGTCGTCGTGATGACCCACGGGCAGACCGCTCATTCCGTCACGGACGACTTCGAGGGCGTCACGCCGCTCAAGTGCACGTGCGACTGGCACGGCAACTTGGAATACCGTTCATACCGGTTCGACTTCGCCTCCAGGAAGATGGTCGAGACGCCCGAAAGCCGGACGAGACGGGGGATGGCGCCGGCTAACACCCTCGACGAGGCAGCGAAGAAGGAGATCAAGGACGTTCTACGGCGGCGGATCCTCGAACGAACACCTGAAATCCATGAGCTCTACGAAGCTTATAAGCTATAGACCGGCTACGGAATTAAGGTGAGTCGTTATCAATGTCGTCAGCTAACACGTTACAGGACCTATATTCTTGAATGGCCGCTCATATATGAAGGTCAGATGAACGCGTCCTAACTTCCTAT
>QJNX01000321.1:0-67279 GCA_004155925.1 Monosporascus sp. MG133
CCCCCCCCCCCCCCCCCCCAAACAACAACAACAAAAAAACCCCCCAAGGGAAAAAAGAAAAAAAAAAGAGCGTCGATTATGCCTCCGGGTCAGTTGAGCCAATTGTGAAGACCATTAGCGCTGTTAGGAATCGAACCTAATTCACTATTTAGCTCCACCTGTAGGGTCCGGTTGCCCAATTCCCGCATTATATGCACCTAGGTACTGAATCTGGCGCTGGACAAGACGTCCTATTGGACTGAGGAGATGGTCTGACTAGTCGCGGCCAGCAGCAGCGAAGCTACGCTATCACAAGCACAAGCGTAACTTAATCTTCGGTCTTTGGGATTCCCGGGAGCCAGAGACTCAGAGAGCTGGCCGGTGTTGCGGCTGTTTGGGCCCGAAAATTCCCAGGGTACCTAGGGTAGGTAAACAAACGAACCCAGTTTTCGGGCGACCCACCCAGCCGATCGGCTCGGCCCGCGTCACCGGCATCCGGATCTAGCTCCGCGGTGTTACTTTATTTTGTCGGTACCAGCTACAGCCCGAATTCTCTATACCGTTTGTTGGAATATACATGGGTCACCTGGCGCATTCGTACTTGATGGGTTGTTTGCCCTGAATAGCCTCTGCCGAGTTCGTTGTCGCCGAATCACTGCACTAAGCCAGACTCGAAGCAGGACGGAATGTCCGAACAGGTCGTCTTAGGTTGCAGCATCCACGTCGTGATAAGCCCATCTACAGGTCTGCCGGTACTGGGACGGCTGGTGTTGGGGTTGGGGTTCTACTGTGTGGCAGAGACCGAAAAGGGTTCGTCGCTCTCGGCATCGGCGTTCGTGGTTGGCCATCGTTCTACACCGGCGCCATCATTCGACTCCATAGCACCCGGAGCCCCGGGCTGCAAGAACTTCGAGAGAGGATCTAAGAACATCTTCACAGCTATTCCAGTTCGAATATGCTTCTTGAGTTCTGGTATCGACTTCACAGATTTCTGCGTTTTTGAATATGTGCGATCCCCCATACTTCGGCCGAGAGAAGACTCAGGATGGCCGAACAGCTCCCTCTTGAGTTCGGGTATTATTTCAGGGACACATTCGAGTTCCTCGGCCGCACCAACCGGTAAATCATCCAGTCCTATCCCGTGGTGACGAGCTGAGGAGGAGTACATGCCTCAAACTGATGCCTCCAAAGTCTCAATCACCCCGGGTGGACGCCACTGGATCGAACCGATTGCTAGACCGCATGGTTTCTAGTAAATGCCGAGCATTCCTGACCAAACGTGACAAGCCTTCTTATGAGTTATGAAGCTTCCCTATCCACGACTCGAGGTCGTCAATGATATAGGGCTTATTTAGAGCTAACCGGGACGAAGTGATGGAAGAGTGGACTGGGAGAACATGGGAAGATTTGAAGACCGGGCGAAGTAATAGATCTGTACCCCACACGACGCGATGCTTACAATACATGTAATATCACGATGCGCTCTTGGCAATACTTGGAGATCTTCTGGTCCAAGCTACGGTCCTCCCACCTGACCAGTTCACTCCCATAGCGACACCGGCTACGTCAAGGGGATTCATCATGACTTCCTATGGCAATGACGAATAATCTCATCTTTATTGCTGGCCTTAACGGTTATCTTCGACTGGCCGTGCGTTGTATGATAAGTCGATAAGTCAATAACAATTTCGGAGCCACATCTACCATTTCGCTAGGCATATATTTGGATGCCCCTTTTGTTGACACTAGGTTGGGATGACGTGCAGTAATTAATAGAACCACGATGCTCTTCACTTAGAAAATATTCTGTCGTGCCACATTGCCTCTCTACGAGCTAACACTTGCTCTTCTATTTACCTAGGCAAGGGTGGTCGGTATTCGGCATAGTCTTCCGCGAGCATCGTCCGATTCAGCCGCGAAGTTCAAGGGCTGGTGCATTAATCCAGTCCATTGCATCAGGGGGTCATGGCGTAATGGATTGTGGCTGCTTGTCCTAATTATGTAGTTGTGTATGGAATATTCTCTTCACTGAACATTTCCCTCAACTGTTCATTCACTATATCAATGTCCCAAACACCCCTTCTATCCCCGTATTCTTCCGGCATAGGACGGCCCCTGCCACTCAGACAGACTACAGGAACACTCGAAGCGCTTCCAGGTTCTCCCAGTCGTCGCACCTCCCTTCTCTCCAACCGGATCTTATGTCGCCAACTCGCACCGAGGTCATATTCCCAGATGATCTCCTCATTGCCGGCATACTCTGCGCTATCAAAGATGTCCCTGAGTGTGGAGTCTTTCATCCACTTCACATACGGCTCCTCTTCCCACTCCTCCACGCTCTCGAGAAGAAACAGCTCCTCTGGCTTGGACAGCTCGAACTGCGAGAGATGGTACCCAGACCAGCCGAATGCCACCATGAGGACACGGCTCAGCTGGCGAAGTGTGAAGCTCTGGGGCACACTAAGAGTGCGTGTGACGGACTGCGTGCCTGCTTGGAGCTGAGCTCGTATGACGTAGTTGGTAGAACTTGGTGCAGCACTCTGCGCATGGTCCTGTTTTGCGGCAGCTTTTGCGGGCTTCGCCAGCGGGTCTGTCCTCGCTTCGTGAGTGTGGGCTTTGGCAGCCTTTGGCATTGTAGAAGTGTGTTTATATGGACATAGAAGGTCTTGACTTGATAAGTTGTACAGTTCACCGCCGAAGAATCAAATTTCGCCGGGGGCGAGGTAGAAGTAGCTGGAAAAGACGCGGAGATTCGTTGACGATCACCATGATACTGGGTTTATATCAGTATGATCTAGTCCCACTAGAGAATTACAGGGACCACTGGAGACCTCTCTACGTGACAAGGGACTTCCCGGGAGCTAACTCAACTGGCGTCTAAATGGCCAAAGAATATTAGCACAGATTACTAATAGACTGGATAATAGTACAAATCACTAGTTAGTGAAGAATTCTTAGTGAATGGGAGAAGTTCGATCCACCCCTATCTTCAGATGGCTGGCAACTTATGGTGCCACCTCACCCCAACTTTGGCAGAGAAAGGGTGTCTCCCCAGCAAGCTAAGTTCATGTACGCAGGATGTTGGCACGAAGTCGACTAGAAATAAGCAGCTAGGTATGGTTTAATGTTCACCTTCACCTTCTTCAAGAACTGCTAGAATGGGATAACACTGCATTGTGTCTTAGAATAGTTCATACGTCTCCAACATTCCGAACGGGGTAAACGATCAATCCAGAGTTAGCAAATTGGATATGTGGCCAACGGGCGCTGTGTCGCTGCTAAAGGCCTTCAGTTTGAAGCATTATCGGTTCATCTAAAGACGCTAGGAGTTTCTAGGAACATGTCTGCCTTGGAAACCCCCTAACCCTTTCTGAAGCCTTTATCTAGGAGCCCTCTGATCTTTCAACGGTGATGCGCTTCATCTACCGTAAAATCAACCGGTGTTTGGTATATTCGCAACTTACAAACAGATGCGGATAAGGAACCAAAACATGGTTAGGGCTGGTTGAGCTCTGCAGGGGTGTTTACGTCAGGGACCAAGCGGTCTGGCGTTACTAAGGTACGGTATAACTCCATCTTTTGCGCCAGTGTCTTATCCTATTATACAAACTGCCCATTTGCGGTCGCAACCTCATGCTACAAGAAAAATAGATGTGACCAGCATGGTTTCCCCAGTCCTGACGGAACCCTCTTTTTCTCATCATCAGCGACTGACTAGCTATTGCTTCAGGATTGATATGCTTCATTCAGACCTTTCCATTTGAGCCCTATAGTTCGTGTTTCCATGCCGTGCCCTTGTCTGCCTGTTATAGATGTCAGCTTATGCAGAGCCGCGCGCGCCTGGGGACACCGCCAGTGGCGAGGATGAAGGAAACAGGTGGCGTATTACGCGGGCTCGTTGATTGCCAGCGTCCTTATCAACCTCGAGCTTGTACGGCACGCATTCGACTGATCATGGTCTGACAGCATCCTGTTACTCGGTTTACCACCTTGGACGTGTTAGCAGTAAAGCCATCTTAAGATTCTCTTTCCTTCCTACTAAGCCCCTATACTCTTTGGGTGCCGTTGCTCGGCTATATTACTACTGTTCTCTGCCTAATGGTATACATGACTCTCACCGCTTAGTGTTGGAGTTAGGAAGAAAAGCCTGTCAGCATTTCGACCATTGATGCAATTACAAATACATACTACATGGAAGCGAATGGTCAGTGTGCCAAAGGTAACATGCACCAATAGTCGATCAGGATATTGCCTACAGTTCTGATTTGCGTTCTATTTGACCGCATCGAAGGCGCTTTTTACTTGGTATGTGCATGGAACCCATCATCGAATCGAACTAGGGGGCTGTACTATGCATACCAAATCTCGGGGCAAACGGTAACTATTGTCAGAAAGATTGGTGTCCATGATTGGCCGGCCCTGGACCGGACATATATCTCTCGTATAGGGTAGTGTAAGCCGACGCGTATTTGCAGCCTGGTGAACAACCTGAAACAAACTTGGGATGATTATGTACAGAAGCTTGGGTCTGAAGCGAATTTCGATCTCCCTATGATTCCTACAGGGAGCGATGAGCGCGCCATCATATTGGAGCGGCGATTTCCCGAATCTCCGGTCCTCTCATTACTCATCTCATAACTTACATATCAATGGAAGGGTGCGATGACGAGCTGCGTCAGTGGCCCACAAAGAGTTGCGTTACGCCAGGCACCGAGAGTAATTACAAGTGCGTGAAGCATTCGTCCTATTGGTTCACCCAGTCACAGGAGCGCCAGTTCCATGACTCAGCTCCCGTTTCGGGTGCGTCAGATCGAGAACGTAGAAGAGTCCTAGAACTCGAGCTGGCCCTGCGAGGCGTAAGACCTAACCACATCCGAGTCGATTTAAGGCTGGGGATACTTCTCTAACCCGTTTTCGCCGATAAAAGATCCCTGTCGTAGCAGAATAGCATACCAATAAACGACGGAGACGGGATTCCCAAATGGTTGGGACCCGCCATTTCTCAAAGATTGGTCTCACCAGCCTTGTATAGGGAAGCAGATCTTACATAAAAATTTAAATCTCGAAAGCTTCCCTTGTCATCTGTCTTCTAGCTGTCTCGCCTGTGAGCATGATCGTGAGCCTCGACACAGATCTTCTTCTGCGATGTTACGCCGAGAAATTGCAGGTATCGAAGCCCAGGGTGCAACCATAGTCTGCAATGGCGAGGTGGTGGAGCGGTTGACCTTGCAGGCCGATATAGCCGGCCCTGGTGTTAGTTTCCCCCTCGCTGAAGATATGCGACGCCATATCAATATCATCAAGTTAGGGCACTGCTAACCCGCCCACTTCGTAGGCGATTATCGCATTCACGATGGAGGCAGTGCTGGTAACGACCTACATCCTGCTACTGCGGGTCCCCATCTTCAACTCCTCGCACAGGGCCAGCAGCGTGCGGCGGCGGTTCCTCGACGCGGCGCGCGGGTCCCTGCACGACATGTTCCTCGCTGCGGTGCTGCTCGCGGTCGGGGTGCTGATCGCGGCGGCGCTGGGGCGGAGCCAGAAGCTGAGCGACCCGGTGACGGCGGACGACCCGGTGGCGGAGGCCGGCAGCTCCGTGCTGCTGCTCGTGACGACATTCTGCATCAACCCCGTGCTCCTGCTGTACGTGCTGCTCGGCTGCGGCGGCTACTGCCGGCGCTGGCTGACGGGGGGCATCACCTTCGTCACGTGGATCATATGGGCCCTCTGCCAGACCCTGCGCATCTTCAGCAGCAGGGCCTGGCGCGACCGCCTGGGCTTCACGCCCGGCGCCACCATCGGCGAGCTCATCCAGTGGGATGACCGTAATCACAAGTACCCGGGGTGCACGTATGGTCTGCAGGAGGGGAGAGGGAGCCCGATCTGTAAGTAACTTCTAGTCTTGTTTCCGAGCCCCTTAGTTCCGAGTGCAACAGTCCAGTTGAAAACCCCAGGCGAACAATCTCTGAAGCACAAGGCTGAATTTCTACATGCCACTGAAGTCATGTAGAAGGAACGTGTGCTAACTGGTGATATGGCAGTATTGTGGATTTGCTTTTGGACCACGCTCATCCTGCCAGCACTGTATTCAGTGTACATACTAATAACCAGTGCGATGACATTGTTCGGATTCGGGATAAAATACGGAGGCCACCTAAGTCGGCCGAGGTGGCGGCTCTTCGAGAGCGTCGTCTCCGGCGCCACGATGTTCTTCAGCTTCGTGGGCATGTGGGATTCGCTTGGGATCATGCTCTACATCCACGCACAGACCCTCGGCATCTCCTGGGACCTCGGCCAGATCCTCGCCCTGGGGACCTGGGTACCGGTGTTGTTCGAGTTCATCTACATCCTGATACGTGAGTTGTCCGTATCCTGGACCTGTTGGCGGCGCCGCTAACACAACCCTGAAGTGGGTATCCCGAGCGTTCTGGAGATAAGGGTGCCGCAGTACCAGATACAGGCGAATGGTCCGGAAATGATGAAAGTATACCACGGCCGGAACGGAGAGACGAGGGGCTTGACCACGAGGTCTCCAGACGCGATAAGTCTAAGCGAGAGCAGTACGTGGACATGGCCGGCCCCTAGCCCCTTGTCAGCGGCCTCGACGTAGCCTCGATATATCATTGGTCGTGTGCACTTTCTATCGGCTCTGAGATGATTGTAGTTCTAGTGTTATAGAGAATACAACACTATCAAGAGGGTGGGATTTGATACGTGATAATCGGGCGGTGACAAACCAGCAACCCGATACGAACAAATGTTTCTCTCTATTAGCCTGCTTTGCCAGACCTTGGAAGCCTACCGGAATAGGGATAACAAGTCAGTATGCTTACCTTCATGCCCCTTCCATGATCTACGACACTGAACTCTTGATAGTCGCCGGGACTTTGCGTCTATACTGAAAACCTCCGCTCTCATGGTTCGATTTTGAGCTCCGCTGATGAAGCGGGAGCCGGAATTGCATGTCATCAGGTGCAAGCTCGTTTTAAAATGAACAGTAATTATTGGGGGTTCATTTCACGTTACAGTCTGTGACCCCTTAATTTAAAAGACTTAGTTATCCATACAGATACAACGTGTTGTCCATATATATCAGATCGTTTGTTTGGCTCACATTAGTATGTGCTCTTCTACTTAGCACTTAACGGATGAGAGTCATGTTTTGGACATGCAAAGTCGAATCCCATGGAAAGACCATATTTTCTCAGTAATGCGCATCTTTGATCGAGGGCTTCCTTGCAACCCTGTCTAACGGCTATTCATGTTTGCGTTTCTGCCATCAGCATTATCCCGCTACATTTCAGCCACCGGTTCATAGTTGTTTGCTATTCCCAGGTTGTTACATGTTGGCCTTGAGGACCTTGAAGGCATCCTCGCGAGCTCCCTCGAACCTCGTCTCAGCCGTCTTCCAGTTGATCACCTTCCAGATGTTCTCGACGTAAGCCGCCTTGCCGTTGAGGTACTGCAGGTAGTAGGCGTGCTCCCACATGTCGACGCCGAACAGCGGCGTGTCGCCGACGACGACGGCCTCCTGGTTCGCCAGGGTCACGATCCTCAGCTGACCCGTGACGGCCTCCTTGACGAGCCAGCCCCAGCCGCTGCCCTGGATGCCCAGGAGGGCGGTCGAGAAGACATCCTTGAACTTGTCGACGGAGCCCCAGGTCGAGGCGATGGCGGCCTTCAGCTTGGGCGCGGCGTCGTCGATGCGGGCGTCGGCCGAGGACGCGGGCGCCAGGTTCTCCCAGAACAGAGAGTGGTTGATGTGGCCGCCGCCGTTGAAGCGGATGGCGGAGAGCTGGGCCTGCGAGTCTTGGAGTCTGCCCTGCGAGAGAGCGGTGGCCGATACCTCGAGGGCCTTGTTCAGGTTTGTGATGTAAGTCTGGTGGTGCTTCTGGTGGTGGAGCTCCATAATCTGCTTGGAGATGTTGGGCTCCAGGGCCTTGCCATTGTGAACGAGTCAGTGTACTGGTCGCAGCGAGCATTAATGGTTTCTCGGAGGGAAGCACCCACGTCATATGCGTACGGAAGCTGTGGCAGCTTGTATGTTGTGACCGACATGTTGGCGGATGTGACCGAGAATAGGTATATCAACCGCACTTGAATCCAAGGATATCTAGTCCGAAGGGTCCGTAGATTTGATGCCTTCTCGAAATAGATTAGGTAGGCGCCTACGTCCAATGTGAGATTATCGTAACCCAACTTTGGAGATGGGGGCCCTGAGGTGATGATGAGAAGGTCAACATGGAAAGCAAACGGGAGGAAGTCCATCCACTCACTATCTGGCCGTGGTTCAATCTCAGCAGTAGGGGACGTCAAGGTTCTCAACCCCGCTCCGTTATGTACTGTACTGTATACACCCTCAGGTTATGACAATGACGGTGATGTCTGTCATCCGTTGGTCAAAATGCCGAAATAGCGATGCCACCCCCGCGGGGTACCTGATATATGTCTCACTTCTTTGGGATTTTATGTGCTTAGAACAACATGCGCAAACCTGCTCATCTCACTTCATATATCGAGATCGTCAACCTCGTGAGCTGGCTCACTCATTGGTTGAACGCGAGGTTCTGTCCCACTTAATCCATCTTGCTCTCAACCTTATCGTGCTTTCCTTCCACATGATGGGCGAAGAGGAAATGATGCTGTCCCTACCTATTATGTTACGACTTGGGCCACCAACTCAAGGAGTCCAGCTCTCGAATTATTCCACTTCACCCCAGTGACCTACGTACATATGCCAGTAGCAGCGGCTGGTGGTCAGAGGAAAGAGAGCAGCGAAGTGTGAACGGAAATGAGAGATGAATTTATTATGGACAAGAATATAGTGAGAAGTATACAACAGTTTCGCGTCCCGGAATCAATAGCCAATTATCTACAACCCCAGGAGCAGATCTATAAAGAAGGGGTCGAAATACCCGTATCATTAACCCAGCAGCCCCTAAACTCCCGAGGAGGCCCCAACCCATGGAAGATACCAAGACCGCCCATAAACATCGATGCAAGACCAATTCCTTCTGGTATCGGCGTCTAATATAAAAGTTGAACACTTCGCGAACATATTAATCCCTGTGACCTTCCGACGTAGAAGCTCCGTTTGGTCTCGACTGAGGCGTGCAGTCCATATTCCCGTCCATGGTCGAGTCGGGTGTGTTGATGGGCGTGCAATCAGCCGAGTCCGCATCATCCTTATCAGACCCTGATTCGGCATCCTTCTCTTGGTCCTTGTCCTCGTCTTTTCCCTGCCCCTCAGCTTTCTCGGCCTTAGTCTCTGGGTCCGCATCCCTCTTCCGCTCGCTGTCATCGACGACGATCTTCTGCTTCACGACGGCATCGCCGTCGATGATCTCGACCTCGTCCGTGACCTTCTTGTCGTCGTCGGCCTTCTTCTCCATGCGCTCGCCGCCGGCGTTGGCCTGCGCGTTGTCGATGTCGGCCGCGCCCTTCTCGCCCATGCCGTTCTCGGACAGCTCGCCGCCCTCCATGACGATGTGCAGCTGCAGGTCCTCGTCCTTGGAGTACACGCGGAAACCGACGATGCAGACGGCGTTCCACGGGTCCGGGAGCGCCGACTCGCCGTCGCTCTCGACCACGGCGTCGTTGTTGTTCGTCGACGGTGGTGGCGCCGCCATCCGCGGCTTCTTGGACATGTCGTCCGACGAGTACATGAGCTCCCAGTCCTCGACGGGGCTGTCCGACGAGTCGCATTCCGAGTCGTAGGCGGGCGGGCTCGGCGCCGGTGTCGCGTTCTTCTTCTCCTCCTTCGCCTCTTCCTTCTTCTCATCCCCAGCGGTATTATCTGTTACCGGGGCTGGCCCATCGGATTTCTTCTCAGCTTCCTTCTCAGCCTTCTGCTCGGTCTTCTGGTCACTGTTCTCTTCGGGCTTGGTTTCATCCGTAGCGGCTTCCGAGCTGTCAGTCGAGCACTTGTCGCCGGAGTCTGTCTGGACACTCTTGTGCTCGCCAGATTCTTGCTTGTCAGTCTGCACGGCCGCATCCTTAGGCTTCTCTTCCTCCTTCTTCTTGCGTTCGGCTTCTTCGGCCTCCTCTTTCTTCTTGCGCTCGGCCGCCTCGGCGTCCTCCTTGGCCTTCTTCGCAGCAGCGTCGGCCTCTTCCTTCTTCTTCTTCTCGGCGGCGTCGGCCTCCCGGCGCCTGTCCCGCTTCTCCTGGTTCTTCTTCTGCTGCTTCTTGTTGATGTCGCGGTTGATGTGGCGCTTCTCCCACAGCTTGCGCCTCTCCGCCATGCGCGATGCACTGGCCTTCTTGTGGTTCTGCGTCTTGCGGAGCTTGGCCACCTGCTCGAGGTGCGCGACACCCTTGCTGTGCGCCAAGTCGTAGGCGTAGCCGACCTGAGCTAGTTTCTCGTTCTCGACACGCTTGCGGCACTCGCGCTTAACGACGTCCTCAATGGACGGGAAATCCGTGTCGCGCTCGCCGACAATGCTAACCCAGACAGAGTAGTTGCCAGGCTCCATGGAAGGTAGCTCGACCGAAATGGAGCGATCCATCAGGTAATTACCGTGTGATCTGACGATATAGTCTTCCGCATCCGGCCGACCTTGCTCGTGGACTCGGAAGTGCAGTCGGAAGTTGTACTGGCCGTGCAGACCTTTGTAATACCGGTTGTCGAGCTGCTGTAGAACGAGGATCAGGGGGGACTCCTTGGTAAGCTTGATGTGGAATTTCTCATTCCACTGCGGCTTCCATGGGACTTCCACGCCGATCCAGCGCTGGCAGCATCGCCAGTCAGGGTCCCGGAACAGACGGGTCCGGTCGAAGTGCTGATATTTCTCGAGCAGATCCTCGTAAGTTATCCAGAAGACTGAGTCTTCGCCAAACTCGTGATTGAGCTCTTCCTTCACTTCTCGGTTCCATTCCTTAGACCCGTCGGACCATGCGCCTTCCCAGATGCCCTTTCGAGTCTTACCCCAAGGATTTCTACTCATCGTCAGCGCTAGGCCATGGGGGTTTCTTTTGCTTTCCGTAAACTTACCGGAGTTTGACAAGCCGCTCGCCGGTCTTGAGTGTTCTAGCATCCATCACGACGTAGGCGTGACCTTCTCGGATGCCGTTTCTCTCACCGTATCCGCCATCCAGCAATCCGGTGGAGCACCCAAACAAGAACTCCGTATTCACCTTGCAGAGCTCGTTCTCCCAGAATCCGTCCAGATCGAGGATATCGGAAGCTAAAAGCTCAGTGGTGACACCGCCGGACAGGTCCTCCAAACCTTCACCAATCCAGCCGCCCGATAGCGAAGCATAGTCGCCGTGAGCTTTGGCATACGCCTTCTCTATTAATGGAACCCATGTCTCATTCTGACCCTTGTTCTGGCCGAAGAACAGCGCCTTCGAACCAGTCTGGTACGTCTTGCGGTACACACGCTCAGGGTGGTCGCGATCGAGCTGGTTCAACAGATCCCGCTGCATACTTGGCGAATCCCAATTCGGCGAGGTGAGGTAGAGCTTATCGTCCACAATGGAGTAGATCCATTCACCATCCCGGTAGAAGACGAAACCATAGATACCAATCTCTGTCGTCCCCGTCAGCCATCGAACCCGCGAACCACTAATTACCGCCGCGAGGGCACTCACTGGTGTCGTATTCTACGCAAACGCGCTTGATGCCATCTTCCACGTTAGCGAGCGCGCTCAGACTCGCTATGAACCAACAGTTACCGAGCGCGCCTTGCTTAACATCGCCAGCGCCGCAATCTTTCATGAAAGTGGGCTTTTCGAAGATCTCGTGCACGCGCTTGACCGCCTTCGGCACTGCCGTGCTGCTGCTGAGCCGGGGTCCCGAGATGTCAAACTTGTTCGACCCTAGATAGTTCAGACAGTTCCCCTTGACCATCTTTAGGTCCCAGTCCTGTTTACGCATAAACACTATGTCAGCGCACATCGCTCCGCCCATTACTACATTTCTCCCCACGAATCTAGCTCAAACGTACCAGGTCAAACCCAGGGTCTCTGTAGCGCATGTTGACCCTGCGGCACTCTTGGATGATCTTCTTGACTTTGCGCGAGCACTCCTCCCTGGCGCGCTCGTACCCGGCGCATAGGAGCTCGTTGGGCCGCTCGGGGGTGCTGGGCAGAGGCACGGGGTCGAATGGCAGGATCGCGAGCGCCTTGGTGGGCTGCTTGCTCGCGAACCGCCTCCATATCCTGTTGATGCTCTGCTGCGGCGGTATCTTCCTCTTTTTCTTCTTTTTCTGGTTCTGGTTGCTGTTGTTGTTCGTGTTCGACTTGCGCGGAGCCTCGTCAGATTCACTGGACGAACTGTATCCGAAGGCTGTGAGATCTCGCCGGGGGGCGGCGGACCGGCTTGTGGGGGAGGTTGAACGTCTAGAAGGCATTGTGGCGATCGACGCTGAATGTGAAATATGTACTTTGAAACAACTATAAAGATTGACTATGGCGCCTTGTTGTTCGGGCTCGTTAATTACACTGATCATACGAAGCCGAGTGCTCAAAGGCTCGAGGGAGCGCGGTGGGTGTATTTAGTACGGCACGCCACTGATCGCTGTCAAGCGGGCGTCCGGTCATCCGGCGAGCGAGTTGCCACTTACAACGAAGTGAGACGGGTGACCTCTAAGATCGCGAGAGGAGCTCAAAGGAATGATTGTCTAGCCCGACAAGATGAAGCTATCGAGAGAAGGCTGCCTCATGTAAACGGCTCGAGGCTTCGAGGGAGGGAGCCGAGAACGACGGTGGTTGGTTACCTCCTCGCAAGGCGGACACGACGAAAAAAGACTGCAAAGGAGGAATACAGGAAGAAGAGGATGAGCACGCACAGCCCAGTCACACCGACATTGAAGGCAGAGTGTTAAGAGGCGTTCAGGGGACCAGCCTCCAAGCCACCATCCATGATTGGACGGGCAGGACCCTGCACGTGCGAGGCGCAAGCATTCGCGCATTGGGGATCCCGAATCAGTCTCTACGGCCTGGTGCGGTTACTACTACTACTAGTGCAAGATAATGCTATCTATCGGTTCTACGATGTGGAGATACGAAGGGTCTGGATAACGCTCAAGAAGGGAAGATCAGGGTCCTTTGTCAGGGGTTGTTTTCACCGCAGGAAAGGCGAAACCGCCGAGCCGACCAATGAGGTTCCAGGCCGATTAGCGGAGGGGGGAGCTGACACAGAAGAAAAGCGGCTGGCGGCTCGCTCGAGACCCTTTCGTCGGGAAATGCTCCCAAGCGGATAAGGCCAACAGAGTTAGAGCGATCGCCGGCGGGGAATTAGCAATCCAAGCGACCGCCCTTGGGAGATTCTGGAACTCCGGATTCGCAACGCCCCCCAGTTCTTTCGGTGCTTTCTTACACTGAAAGGCCATGTAGCTCGGAGATAGTCTCGTTGCCACCAACAGCTGATTACCCACAAAGACTTGATGATCCCTTTTTTCGTGATATCTTATCTCCGTCTATGGGTCATATCTCCTGAGTTGACACACATAGGTGAGCTGAGCCAGCGATGAGAAATCCTCAGACTCTCAACCGCCCCAACGGCCTGTATCTTACTCGACCCGCAAGCAAATGCACGCAGGCTGCCAACATGATGTGTACTGCATTCACAGATCGCAACAGGGAGCACGATGCGCCTCGAAGAGGTTAAGTCACGGGATATTCTAAGCTGCATCCGGCCTCTCGTGACTTGGGGCCCCCACAGAACTCCAAGTCGGTAAGGTCGGAAGCGCTGGATTTGGACAGCTTGTGGGGATTTCTGGTGCGCGTCCCGGTGCCGGCATCCCTAGTCAGTTGGAGCATGCCCCACGATCTTGGCCCCCAATTCCACTCGATCCGATCTCTCCGCCACCCTGCCATGGTTCGTGATATGAAGGGATGCGACCGAAGAGTTAAGTCGGGGAGAGCGAGCAATCAATCCCTCATAGTAGCAATCGGCAAGCATGTATTGAGAGAACAAGCCGCTGCCAATAGTCTCTACATTGACTTGTTCTTTTTCGGATCTACATGCTGCCGCGAAGGACTCGTCAATGTTGTACTCTCTGTAGTAAAATTTTGAGAGGTTGGGATAGCGGATTGCGTTATTACTCAGACCCCGTGCAGAGCGGCAAGCACGAGTAGACTCATTCAGTTCATGCAGAATGGCTGACTCTTGGGCTTTACACAACTTCAAGGGAACTCCACACTGCACGAATTGAACCGATCACCGTGTACGAGGTAATGCATGTTGTGAGTGATCCAACACAACGTCGGCCGAAACAGCATGATTAATGAATCGCTCCGCAGGCTCTTCGAGAAGAAAATCTCTGCCTAATCTTTGCGCTCCAATGACGCCTTTTAAGCTTTTAAGCTCAGTCGCGATAAGCAAATTTCGGATCCCCGGTGCTCGGACTGTCCGTAAATAGCATGTGGGCAAAAAGGACTCCCTCCGGCGCGTCCCCAAGTCCCCATCTCAGCCGCAGGGCATCGCGCTTGGGTCCCAGGGTCCTATTGGGCTTCTGACGCCGTGACCCGGTTGCAGTAGCACCGCTATTCAATACGCGCAGGATCTCCAAACATGGTAACTGTCCTGTGGACCACGACTGCGGGACCCGATGCTACCGCTCCTTAAGCGACGTGCCCAACTTCTGCCTTCCTCATCTGCCACGTCCACGGCGTCTGGTCCGTCTGGCATGATCTCCCTTCTCGCTTGTAGTTCTCTTAGGACTTCGGATTTGCAGGTCCACTATTACTGCTACTTTACCGGGCGAGCGGACAATCCACTGGACATTGGGGTCTCCACATCAGAGCGTTAGCAGCCGATGCGCTGTCAGTGGACGAAGTCCAAGAAGTGTTATGTCCGCAGCAACTACGGCCATGAAGCGGCGCCAAGTGGATCAATAGGCATATGCCTAATGGCCGTGTCGGGCCGGAGTACTCCGTACTTGGAGACGAGTATTTCGGCCCCCAACATTTGAAGCGGGATGGAACAGAGTGACCAACATGAACCCCACCGGTCGGATACATAAGAACTGTCCTCTTATGATCGCGTGGAGAGGCGTTAAGAGCCCAACTGAGTTTATCAAGTAGAGAGCCTTGTCCCGTACTTGCTGCATGACCATGTTGAAGGTGTCAGCTCGCTAGGCAGAAGAGGAACGAAAACGAGGCAGCCTCCCCACCATTATATGCTAGGCCAGTACCAAGGCTCTCTGGGTAAGAATTAAGAGAGAGGACGCGCACAACGCCTAGCCTCTCGATCAGCTTGCCAGCATCAAAGTATGCGCACCCCAGCCACTCAAGAGGTAGCCTGCAGCGCAAAACATGGAGTGAGTGGATGGAGAGTCTTCTGCAAGCCGACCATGCTTCGGCGCTCCCGATGCGAGGCGGATTCGCTCTCTTATGCTTCTATTTTTGAATCTCAAAGAGCAAGGTTGGGAATGCTGAACCTATAGCTAAATGCAACCCTATCCTCCGCGCTTCCCCTCTCTAAGTGATCATCATGTCCCATTTCTTCCTATCCTTCTTGCGTGGAGCCGTTCTCAATGGTATTCGTCTAGCAAAGCAACTTGGGGAACTCATCATTCCTTGACTGGTGGTAGCTGTGGGCCTGTGGCCGCAGTCGCTTCCGATATTCCGCTCCGCTCTCATACGGCGCCGAATAAACTATTCTGGGTTGTTTAAGGTTCGGATGAGCACGTCATACTATAACAAGGTAGTAAAAGAGTGACACACGTGCGATACGACCGGACCGGAAATTATCCGTATCTAAGGCATGGTGGTATGGCGTGGGAGCGATAATGTCGCTAAGTCGCCAACAACGGCGCTGTCTCGCTGTACGTCACGGTACAGCTGTTGACGTCTCGTATTTTTAAATATAGCTTGATTACTTAGTACACCTCATAATAAGGGTTTGGGGGTTACAGAAAGACACAGAGATTTGGATTGCCTTATGTCAGACCCTGAGTGCCGAAAAATATGAGGCCCCACACAATGGCGGGACACTATTAGGTCTCATATCTTACCCCTATTATAACCCCTATTTCCCCATTTATGCTCCTATAGATCGTTCCCAACTGCCATTCGCTGCGGTTTGCGGGTCCAAACTCCTTCACCACATCCTGTACGTTATACACAAATGGCCAGCACGAGGCCATATTGGAAAAGAAGCTATCATCGCGGTACCAGTGTCCGGCTGTCAAGCGGGGGGTTCGCGAGGGCCCTCTAGTATATGACTCTATTGAATTCGGTATACCGTAACACATGGTTATGAGAGATATTCCACCGTCTAGACCAGCATCCTATCACATAAAGCGGAAGGACTCAATTTGCGACACGTAGCCATGAGTTGAGGTGGAGCAGGTTCGAAACCAGATATATCAACATCAAGGATCCAGGGGTCATTAGAAAGCTACAAATAACAGTTTTTAAGAAGTAGGGCCGGCAAGACCCTTGAGGATATCCTGTATGGAAGGACACCTTGCCTCTCACCGGCCAGTTGTAGGATTCCGTCAGAATATCGGGCGCTCCAACTGTATTAGTTCAAGCCTTATATGGCTATATATATTCTTTCTGAGGTGCCGAGAGCCTGTACCAATGGCAGTGAAACCAAGGCAAAGCCATTTTAAAGATATATAGACTGCCTAAGCGATTTTCCTACGTCATAGGCGGCCGCTGTGGACCCTAAATGATATGTTCTCATCACTAGGAGACCACCTCATTTTAATAGGCGGCGCTGGCTCTAAGTTTGATATAGGCCATAGACCCCCTACGACCAACACCCACAGACAAAGAAGGCATGTCTCATATACTCTTCAAATATGGAAATAACACCGAGACACAGTGCGCCGACACATCATGGGTAGAGTCGTAATGCGTCTACGTGACATATGTTGTGTAACGTTGCCACGCAAGCCACTGTCCGAATCAGCATTAGCAAAAACTGCACTTTGGACCATACCAAAAGAAAAGAAAAACGAAGCCCAGTAAACTAGAACGGGCACAGTTCAAATTAGACAGCAGGGTGAAATCAATAAGATCCTGTCGTACTGAAACCAGGGCGCAAATCATGCCCTCCGGTTTGCGCGACCATCGGTTGACCCAGAAACCGACGAGTTTTGGCCGCGGGACTTCATCAACTGGAACCCAGGTTACGCGGCATATGTGCCGTCAGCCCATGATTCGGCGCCATAGACAGTAATTCCGGCTTATAACGGTGGCATGTATACGGTTCAGAGTTACAACCATTCGCTTTACGGCGCGGGCCGTGCCGTTGAGATCCCCGACATGCCCGATACGGTCGGCTGGGCGTTCGGGCGTAGACGGGAAGGCCGGCGCCCAACTAGGAAGGAAGAAAACTGGGAGGAATGTACTCTGAATGAGAATTCAGACGCCAATCCGTCGACTCCCTCGAGTAATTCGTAAAGCGGGATAGGATCGGGGCAGTTGACTCTTGAAAGTACTCGCTGCTCCGTCAATCCAGTAAATATGCAACATAGAGAAAGCATAGAATAAAGTTACGACATCGTTTCATTCGGAACTTGTACCCGAGCTCCGGACATAGTATGCATGAGGGCGTTGCGACCTTCGAAGCCATGAGCTTGCAGGTTAAAGACCCCACCCTCCTCGTATATGCGCAGCTGAGAAACCATTTTATTGAGTCGACGAGGCTTCAGGCCTTCATCTCAACCACATAGATACCATTCGGTTCAGGTTGACGCAAGCCACTTGAGTGCTAAACAGTACGACATATTTTATTAGAAGTAAGGAAAGATATACCATAGCCGCGAACCCCGGGAAGACTTTCACTGAGAGTCGTGACTGTCTTCCTTCTATTAATAGAAACCGATGACAGCCACAGACCCTCGTGACCTCCTCTTGGGCCGCTACCCTGCATTATCAGGGGCCTATAAGAAGCGTAACCGTCTTCTCATCTATTCTTCCAGCGTAGATAATACCTGCTACTGGAATTTTTCCCGAAGAGAATCTACGGTACGCGTATCCCTGTGGGCCTGAAGAACAGGGCAGGGGGCATTTGACAGTGCCGACATGGTGTTGAACTGGAAAAGGGGTAATTAGGGCTATTGTGAGAAATCAGAGACCCCAAAATGAAAACGCTAGCTCTTTTCCCCAACGGGATTTTGCGGTTTAGTTATGTGAGTTTCTTTGTTATCTTTGGCTATGCTATGGTGTGATCTCCATACTCTGTCGGGCTCCAGCCTTGATTAGCGAGGAGACACCTGGGGGGCTTATCGTGTCCCTTCTTGAATGGCACATACTGCAATAGACACGTATCCCGGATAGACATTGCGTCGGACATGGGCATATTGAATGGCCTATCGCGGAAAGCCATGGAGTGTAGTAGAGAAGATCACTCGGACGATGGAAGTACGATCCACATAACGACGGGAATCTGGTTCCGTTGACGACTAGCCTATAGGCCTCCTATCCACCATATTCTCACCAATACCGTCTGAAGATTATCTTGCGAGGCGTCCCCTCAGCTTCTAGTACGACAGAATAGCCTTTGCATACCACGAATCTGAGTACGCGACTTCCAGGAAAAGCTGCATGGGACTCAGAAGAAGTGCACATCAGTACGTGTTTAGAATGCCTGCCCCAGGGGCTTCAGTATCCTTTTCGGTTTGATGGTCGAATCACGACAAGAATCTGCCCACCTCCAGGATGCAGTCACTCTTCAATGTGGCGTTCGACTCGCACGCCAACGCTGTGGTAATCCATCCATCCGAGTGCAATGGGAAGCCAATGCTTGTACTAGCCCCGAACTTACGTCTTACAAGCCGGTGGGCTGAACGAGGGCGTAAAGCCCGTTTATCTGAACATTCCACTCAATGATGGCTTGAGAAGCATTCATTCAGTCTTATGACAGCAATATTCATCTTCTATTTGTTACGGGCCAGCCAATACGGCATGGTAAAGCCAACTTTCCAGTCAAGAGAAGAGGTCGCAGTGCATATTGGCTACATATCATCCACATAGATAGCTGCCATCCTTAGCTTCAACCAGCCCAATGATCGACATCACTCCACTCGCAAGTCCGAAGCCCTCTCGTAGTATTCGTTGCAAAAGTGGTCTTCTGTACATCTACTTTCCCCGCGACTCGCGTTATCTTATATTGTACGTGAATACAAGATGATCGAAAATGGGGCATATACACGGAACCCCAGGATAACTTACCCGGGAAGTATGGCTTGATAGCCTGGCTGGCTGGCCTATTACGACGTTATTTGTCAAAAAGGGGCTGGATCCTCAAGTTGGACGAGCTGAATAAAAGCGATCCCACCTATTCGTTTGGAGTTGACTTACGTAGAAGATGTGCTATACAGTAGTAGGCGCCGCCAAGCGTAGCATATCCAAGCTGCGCATTCCAATTGGCTAATGCACAATCTGAGCAAACTATTAGTCCATATGCACCGTTGTTTGCCCTCTTCATGGGTATGGGTTTATACAAGCCGAGGAAAATTCAGACTGGCCTGCGGAGGGGAGTCGTCTGGTCAGCGGCATCACAGAGTATATACAGAATTAGAATTGAACCTGACGTCGACTGGATCCTACTCGCCTACATACTCTGAACGCTTAACAGGATTCGTTTCAGTACCCCCTAAATGAAAGCAGAGAGAATGTGCGTAGTGATGTATATGCTCCGGAGGAGGCTCTACAGGAGTTATCGACGAGCATCATTCACAGTCTATGGGCTAACCAGAAAACACATTGTCCAGGAATTGAGGCCCCAGTGAATCCAACCGTGCCGCATCTCTGGTAGGGAGATTAAGCTTTCGATAGGATGTGGATCTCATCGGCCAAGCATCAGACCAACCTACTGTATGGATCCTGTCAAGTTATGCCTCCATTACCCACGTTTTTTGACTTCTACCGCGGTCCACGGTTCTGCTCAAGTAGGTATTCAGGTCGTTGTTTGGGAAAGATCTTTCGCCTACGATGTTACAGCATTGATCTACGCATTGAAGCCTTAGACGGGGCCCTCACAGTCCTCGGCTTCACTATTACCCTGACTAGACGCAAGTCATCTCACTGCCAGTACCAATTGGATATCATAGTTCGGACCTGATTAAGTTGATCGACATTGTGATACCAGGTTATCGTACAACTCACTCCGTCGCAGCGTCCCTACCCCTGGAGCACCGGGCCCTAGGTACTAGACCCTTGGCCTCCCGCTCTAGTCCCCCCGTTCAGCTTCTATGAGCCAATTAAGTACCTGCAGCAGGGCAGGACAGTTGATTTATTAGCTGAAAGGTGTGGGACAATGGTGAGACGGTGTCCTGCATGATACCGTTCTCAATTAGACGTCAAGACAATACGCTACCACCACTGGTAGGCAGAACCCTCGAGGTGACAAGGTAGAGAGGGAGATCGACAGATCTAGACTTGTAATTGGGCTACTTGGAACCCCGCGTCCTTTATGTCAAGCACCATCCCTGTCTAGTTACAGTGTAGATGTACGGATAAGCCACATTAGCAAGATTAGGTACGACAACACGAATTACATACTGTATCGTGTCGCGGCATTTGATCAGCATCTTGACTGACATCTTATGGATTCCCCCAACACTATACTTTCGTACCTGCATCCAAAGCTCTCAAGTCCAATCGGCTCGGCAGTCCTGTTTTCGAGACGCATCGGTCGATAGTCCTTGGGCTGCATTACGTGGCGAATCAACAACTCTGAAAGCTCTCGCTCGCCAAATTTGCCCACTTCCGCTTCCCCTCACTAGGTACGTCAAAGAAGGGAGAGGAGATTGAGAATATGGGAGATCTTGGGTTATGTGGCCCCATACATACATCGTAGCACATCCGTCCGCCAACCCACCCACCTACGCTTGTCTCGTTGGCGATTAGGTTCTAATAGATATAGGCTTACCTAGAGCTTCCGGCGTCGACTCCAGCACCAACCCCGTGTCTGAACCGATCCAGCCTCTCACCATAACGTGTAGCGCCTCCTGGACTCTTGGAGCACCATCAATTTTCGGCGCAACAGTCAAACATCCGGACGTTGTTGTCATTCTCGTTGTCGCCGTCATCGCCGGGTAGAGATTGACAGACCCGGGCTTCGCAGAGTCTCACCGCATTCGACATAGCGGACCAACCTGGTTAAGTAAGCCAAGGTTCGGGAGAGTTGTCCTCCTAATCATACTCTTTGACTTATCGACAGGTCGTTGCGATATATAGTGAATTCTCATCCGATATCCAGGATTAGTCGCAGCGCTATTTGCGACCGGATGACTCTACTCATCGTGTGCTACGATTAATCCGGGCCCTCTATTGTGAACCGGGCTGAAGCATATCCGCTGGTTGCTCCAGTGGCTACGGATAAGCGTACTGATTATCAGCGTACCAACATCGGCGCCCTGATCACTCCGACTATTCCTCACATTGCTGTGTTATGGTGTAAGTATGGCCGCATTTCAGGCATCTTCCCCGTCCTGCTTCTTTCCATGTTGCAAAATACAGGAGGCTGGACGCTCAGAACTCGAAAGATCAGGTAAAATTATTTATTGGGAAACGGCCAAGGAGCGTACAGCAAACATGAATTCCACCTATGCTCAAGGTATCTCACCATCATCGAATGGATCGCCTTCCGACCTGTACGGTATTCCTCCGCAGGACGCGACTACGGAACCCCACTCAATGTCGACGATTCCGGCTTCGGTGGATATGAACCCGGACTCCCGGGCGGCTCCGACGGTGACAGCTGCCTGTCTCCCATGTGTAAGAAACATAGCCCCGTTCTTGTAGCTTGACCGGGCTGACTGGAGAGCCTCTCTAACAGCGGGGGAAACACCTCAAATGCGACGGGGCAAAACCATGTTCGCGTTGCAAGTCGACCAGCTCGGAGTGCATATATATAGCTTCGCGGCGTGGGTACAAGGGCCCCAGGAAGAACCCGGCGGCGAACCCTAACAAGCGTCATGCCTCGGATTCCCCTCCATCGGTCGGCAGCAGTAGTGATAGTTGCCCAATGCTACTCGGCGCCACCGTCGCATCGCCCGCCCCCCCGAGCGTTGCGACCTTCAACCCGAGCTTGGTATTTACGGAACCGCCGCTCGCGCCATTCGTGACGCCGGCCATGCACAGCATGCAGCTGTACAGGAATCCGTATCTCAATGCTAGCAACGGGGCTCTGGTAGAAGGCCCCTTCCGTTCTCAACGGAGTCTGCCAGACCGCTGCATCGATTCTTTCTATTTTCATTTCTTCCCGGGCCATCCGGCCGTGCTGCCGAAAGACCGGCTTTTGAAGATGGCCAAGGAGAGAAACCTGCAACACCTGATAGCTGCGATGAAGTGGGTCGGGTCGCTGTATATCGATGCCGGTCCGACTCGAGCCAGCTTCTTCGACGAGGCTGTGCGGTTAATTTATGCTCCGGACGTCACAAAGGATGGATTTCTTGTCCAAGCAATGTCGATTGTCCTCATAGGCCTCGATGGAAGCCGTGAACAAGAGAGGGCGCGGGAAATCCTCTCAAACGTCGAACGGCTAGCCGTCGAGATAGGTCTGTATACGCGGGCTTACGCGACGGTACACGGGGCTGGGGACCCAGTCCTGGAGGAGAGTTGGCGGCGAACGTGGTGGGATCTCTTGATCGTGGATGGCATGGTGGCAGGAGTACACCGCGCCACGAATTTTCTGCTTTATGACTTTGAAGCTGACGTAGCTCTGCCGTGCGAAGAACGGCAGTACTTATCAGGGGTACGCCTCCTCTCAAAAGGAGAAAGAAAAGTGTGGCTGACAGAGATTACCAGAACATACCCCAACCCATGTATATGGAGGATTTCGATGATCGGATCTTCAGTGGGGAGGAGAGGGAGTTCTCGTCCTTCACATATCGGATTGCCGCGATTAAGAATCTCGGCCGCATGATGCGCCTGCCGAACAACGGCTTTCCCAGTGATGATAATATTGACAGGATCGAATCGCATCTGTCGAATTGGCGTTTACACCTACCAGCTTCGAAACGCAACTGCTTGGCCGAAGACGGCCAACTGGACGAGATGATGTTCCAAGCACACATGATTATCCATGCGTAGGTCTCTCCAATACACTCCCTAACCGATAGCTAACGCGTGCGAACATTAGGTGCTCGATAATGCTGCATCAGCCTCTGTCGCAGCTAGATACTTCGCCAGCCCGCGAGGTCACGGCCTGCGCACCGCACCGGGCGGTTCAAAGTGGTGATAACTTTAATATCCACACTAAACATATAGTCACGGCCGCCTGCGAGGTGAGCAAGTTGGTGACTTACAACGTGCCTATAACCACCCACACGCACTTCTTCACGTGCGTCCTAACATTGTCTTCCATCGTGCATCTTAGCAAGTGGGCTTTGTACTTCATCGCCGACGAGGATGACCTGCGGCAGCAGATCCGCCTGAACATTGGGGCCCTGAACAAGCTGAGCGCGGTGTGGAAGGCGGCGCAGAAGGCATCGGGGCAGGTGAAGGAGGTTGCGCAGGCAATCTACCGAACGAAGAAGGCGCAGCAGCAGGAGAACCCGTCGTACTGGATCGGCTTTACTCAAGAGCAGATCATCAGCAGCATGGCGGCCGACGAGGGAATCATGGGGGAGATCAACACCATTCTCTAACCACCTATGCTTTTGCCCCAGCATATCGTGTTGAAGGGTTGATGTATTCCGACCTGCAAATCGGATGATTGAACATCCTCATGATAGCGGAGTTTGGGCTCGGGTGAGTCGTGTGCGCGTTGTATATTGCTTCAGTCCTCGCTTTCAATCAAAAAGGGAGAGGAGTGCACATGTGGGCACCACATAAGGAGGGGAGCTGTAATTGTAAAGAGCTGCTGAGCTTCACTTGGTATGAAGGGAGAAAATGGGAACATCGAAGGGATATTGGCTAGGAATTTGGTCATGCTGACCAGTCTCACATGATGGGTTCTAATTGGGGTTTTCGTCTCGTCTCATCTAGGAGGCCCTGAGATAGGTTTCGAGGTGTGGCGTTAATGGTGTGCAATACTCAAAAGCCAGCTTTTGACCGCTGCTTGGATCGACTATATATCTCAGCTCCCTGGCTCGATCGACCTTCTATTGGCGGCTTTCCTCTCTTCGGATTGGTTGTCCCGTCTCATCTCACTCATACTGCCAACTGCAGGCCGAGTCGCCGTCCAGATGCACTACCACCACAGTCAGCTTTCTGTAAGCGACCTGTCACCGCCATGCGCCCTATGAGCGGCGGTCAGACGTGCAAAAGGCTACGCCTCGACGTAACCAGAGCCTACATGTTTCCTCAACGATTATTAAGATGCGCTAGCACCTAGTATTGACGAACTTATTGTGGCATATAGGAGTTCATCCGCTCTGTCGGTAGAAAGTCTATGTATGCATGTCTCGCGTGGTCATTGTCAGAGGATGGCTACACCGTAAGCGGCTTCTGCCAAGAGGCGAGTGGACGGCGACCTGAGAATCCCGCCACTAAAATCTCCGCGCCGTCAAACAGGAAGATCGCCGCCGCACTTAGGGCTGCTTAGCACAGGTGGATAATCGGCGAACAGCACGAATTTAACGATTTATCGATATTTCGTCTTCTGTTACTTAATCAGGGCATTCCAACCGGATTGAGCTGTCAGATGCTGACGTGTTTTCCTGCAACTATCTCGTTTATGGCCTTGTTGTGATCTGCTAGCTTGCAGGACAAACCGCCCTCCCACGAATAAAGCCTACATAGTCGCCGACAGGTCTCCGTAAGCGCCCCGCGCCGACGAGACCGCTGGGTTAGGTTAGAATCCCCGCTGCCCCGATTCGGGGCCCCTGAAAAGTCTGGCATTGGGCTGAACTTTGTCAGCTGAAGTTGCTCACCTCTCCAACTTACAAAAAGCCGTTTCTTGTGCACTCGGCGACTCCTGACCTATCAGTGACCGGTTATCCCGCTCATCAGCGCACGGCTCAGCGTTGCGTTTCCCGATATCTCTCCCACTCCGAGTGTTACCTAAGCCACATGCTCAACTTCTTTCGTGCGCATGTCGCAAACTACTCTCAAAGTTGCTTGTGTCGGCCACAGTATTGTTTCCTTTTTAGCCTTCCTATCAATAGCCCGTAATGTATACTGCATGTCAGGACCCGAGAGTGTCTCATTAGTCGACTAAGTCGGAAGTCCTCGGCGACCACCCTCTGCCCAGTTATATGTTCCGGAGACCTCACATGTCCCACCCAGTCCCACTGCTTACATTCTCAACACCACCTCATGTGGGCAAACACGGCTGCAACAGCGACTACGGTCTCCCCCTTGCGATGGAATAAGCGGCGATGACCCCGGCGCACCTGAGAGATATTGACTGAGCAGACTCAGCTGAAGATGACTGTGCTAATGGAGCCTTTCGTTTTTCCTCACAGTATCCATTTGGTCCTATCATATGGGGGTCTTAGATACATAGCCTAGCCCTCTGGAAGAAAGTTTTTCTTTAAAGTGAATATACACGGCTCTCGGCGGGATCCAATGTGCAATATCTATGACTTACGCTGGTCAATCCCTTTGACTCCGCCTATGGCATCAAGCCGCAGAGAAAAACCGGTCTAATTCTCCTAGCTACGTCTTCTTGTGTTGAAATATAGACCGACAGAAGTTCATCCTTAAAAGCTTTCTGCATTCCCCTAGACTTCTCGGGCAGCACACTACTGCATGCCACGCAGGTTGCACAGCATCAGTAGAACCCCTTGGCTTCTCAACACTGACGCGACATCTCCTCAGCACCACGTGCCACCATGGTTAGCGCCAATGCAGGAGCAGAGAAGCACTCTGCTTGGGCGGCAGTTCAAGGAGGTAGCGGAGACTCTTATCAGCCATCCTCGCAATCTGCCAATACGCTCGACCCAGAAATCGGGTTCGATGGCGAGGCACACTTACTGAACACCACGGTTCACCATCTGACCTGGCGAGGAGTGACGGTTACCGTGAAGGACAGAAACACCAAACACCTTCGTAACATCGTCGACAACGTGGAGGGCATCGTGGAAGCCGGTATGTCCCAGGCAGGCTCCTAGCCGATGCCGAATAGAGAGTGCTGATGACTTGCACAGGCGAGATATGTGCGCTGATGGGCCCCTCTGGCTGCGGCAAGACTACGCTGTTGAATGTTCTCGCCCAACGGGACGCCCATGCGCATAAAGTCTCTGGCAGCGTCCTAGTCAACGGCGCCGAGATCCCACTCAGCACGTTTCGCGATATCAGCTGCTTTGTCGAGCAGGAGGATGCCTTGATAGGTTCCTTGACAGTCCGGGAGACGATAGACTTCGCCGCCCGGCTGTCGACCAACGCGAGGTAAGTGAGGATTTGCGCTTTGGGCTACCCTGTACACCCCCTAATGTTCACCAAAGTTCTCTCCCTGCTAAGGAGCGCATCGTTCGTATCAACGCTCTGCTCGAAGCATTCGGCTTGCGGGACCAGGCCAACACCTTGATCGGGACGCCAATTCGCAAAGGCATCAGCGGCGGCCAGAAGCGCCGAGTTGGTGTCGCTAGTCAGCTTATCACTAGTCCCAAGATCCTATTCCTTGATGAGCCAACGAGCGGTCTCGATTCGGCTGCTAGTTTGGAGGTCATCAGCTATCTGAGAGGCGTTGCTAAGCAGAACAAGGTAAGTACGAGCTCATAGCATATATCGGGAGCAGCTCTAGTTAACGCCTGTATCAGTTGATTGTCATCGCAAGCATTCACCAGCCGTCGACAAACACATTCAACCTCTTCGATAAACTTCTCCTCCTCTCCAACGGCCACCCGCACTACTTCGGGCCCGTTGACAAAGTCACTCATTACTACGCGCAGCTGGGCCGCGCGATACCCAACCATACGAACCCGGCCGAATTCGTTCTGGAGCTCGTGAACACGGACTTTAGCGCGAATCCGGCTTATACGCAGGAGCTCGTGCGGACACTGGCCAGGGCATGGAGTGACTCGGCCCAGTACCAAGAGGTGCACAAGAAAGTCGCTTCTGTCGAGTTTAGCGGCGAGCTGGACCTGCACCGCGAGCACGAGAGGCGAAAGCCAAGCTCACTAAGTTTAGTCACGACGCTGCTCCACCGCTCGTTCATCAAGAGCTATCGGGATGTAGTGGCCTACGGCATCCGCATTGCCATGTACACCGGTCTTGCGATCATGATGGGCACCGTCTGGCTGCGGCTGAGCACCCACCAATCGTCTATCATCCCCTTCACCAACGCGATTGTGAGTCCTGATGCAACGTAACGGTGTCTCCATAGGGGTCCGAGCTAACGGGGCGACGTTTATAGTTCTTCGCCGCGGCCTTCATGTCCTTCATGGCCGTCGCTTACGTGCCGGCGTTCCTCGAGGACCGCTCGCAGTACGTTAAGGAACACCACAACGGCTTATACGGCGCGACGGAGCTCATCGTGTCCAACTTCCTGATCGGGATCCCGTACCTCTGTAAGTCTCACCCCCGCCCAGCTTCGCCCTCTAATCGTCTATCCGTTCACCCGCACGCTAACATGACTACTCGTGCCAGTCTTCATCTCGATCCTCTTCTCCGTGATATCGTACTACCTCATCAACCTGCGGCCAGACGTCACGGCCTTCTTCACGTGGGTGATGTGGCTGTTCCTGGACCTGCTGGCGGCCGAGTCGCTCGTGGTGCTTTTCTCGTCGCTCTTCCCGTCGTTCGTGGTGGCCTTGGCCCTCGTGGCCTTCGCCAACGGCCTCTGGATGTCGGTCGGCGGCTTCCTCGTGCAGCCCACCGTCCTCAACGTCTTCTACCGCTACGTCTTCCACTACTGGGACTACCAGAAGTGGGTCTTCGAGGGCATGATGGTTAACGAGTTCGGCACTCGCGTCTACGAGTGCGCCGCCGTCGCCGGGGGAGCGGAGGGGCGGCAGCAGCAGCAGTGCGCCTGCATGTGGCAGACGGAGCTCGCGGACCGCTGCCAGATCGCCGGCCAGGGCGTCCTCGACCAGTACGGCTACGAGCCGGGACATATGGGCCGCAATGTCGGTATTATGCTGGGGATCGTTGCGGGATATCGTATTGCGGCTTGGATTGTGCTGAAGTTGCGCAAGTAATAATTGGGTTATAAAGGGGGACTCGATAGAAGAGACTGGGCGTCGCCGTGCGACTGCATTATCCTGGGAGCTTGGGCATCAATGTACGTTGTTCAAGGCTTGTTACATCTCTCATATCGTTCATTATAAAGCCGCCAGCATCATCGAGGTCCTATGCGAACACCGGACACCCTGTCAAGATGTCGTCGATGTCTTCTTGCCAATAACATCGTTTCAAGTGCCCATGAGCTGGGAATAGCTTCGTGCATCCCGCCTCATTCCAATCAGCCCTTATTCCCCTCATTTGTGGCCCCCAAATCCTTCAGTGCTACCGATTCACATCATCCCCAGGGAATCTGGTCACCAGTCCACATTCTGCAGCCGCGCAGTATACCACCCATCGCTCCAGTTCGGCTGGCCCAGCTGGCTCTTGAGCCAGCACGTCCAGGTGCCGTTGAAGTCGCCGTAGCCGACACCCACGCATCCAGCGCGGCTGCCACACAGATCAACGCACTCGGCCATGGTCGCCAAGTCCCTCCTGGTGCCCATATCGTGTGCGCCCTCCTCGGACCTGTAATCCCGCCCGCACTCCACGTTGAACGGCTTCGGCGCGTCGCCGGTGGTCACGTACACCGTGTTGTTATTCTCCGGACAAGTGACGGGCGCCGATACAACGGTGCCCGTGAAGCTAGGTGTCGGGGCGCTTGACGTGCTTGTTGCTGTTGTTGTGGTTGACGATGATGAGGGGTCGGATGTTTCGCTAGATGAGATATCTTAGGTTAGTTTTTGTACTAGACGCCCTGCAAAGCAAACATTCAGCTCATCCCGGGAAGAATGATGAGCTTATCAATAAATTAGGGGACCTAGAGCAAGGAGCAAAGTGTGCATCCAGGTCTTTTCCATGTGACGTGATGAAGGAGAAAAGTTAGGAACACTAGATAGGGATGGAAGACATTGCCGACCTCGGAGTGGTATCCCTCAGCACCAACCCCACGCCCACACCGACAGCGATTCCCAGGACCATCACGGAGCAGCCTATGGCGAGGATGACGAAGAACGCACCGCGCTTGATCCCCCATATTCTAGGGCGTCGGTGCTGGGACGACACGGTCTGCGGTAGTAGGGAGTAGGGATGCCCGCTGTTGAACGCGTCGGTGCCGGGGTTGCCGGCGCCGTAACCATTACTAAAAGGCGTTTTCGCTGAAGGCAAGTGCGGAGGTATCTTCGCCGCAGGGCTGTTCGGCAACCAGTGCTGGGCGCGATCGACGCCGCCAACGCCGTTTCCGTAGCCCCGCGGCCATTGGTATTGCGGTGGGTATAAGGTGTATGTTTGTGATGGAGCGGAGCCGTTGCTACTGTCGTACGTCCCGTATTCCGACTCCTGCTTCTGCTGTTGCTGTTGCGGTGATTGTGGCTGCAACGGCCGCAGTTGGTACGACATAGTTTGCGGTCGGTGTCGCACCCGCCGGTGTATTCTGGGACTAGACTACGTTGTAGAGGTGAGCTACCAGCGCCGCACTCCCATGATCATCGCGAAATCGTATTCGCAAAGGTAGGTCGAAGAAGGTCGCCGTAAGTGCGAGAGGCTTTGGTTTTGATCTCCAATGACGTTTTTGGAGCATGCCGCAAGGCACTGCTCAAGGGAACCCCAAGTCCCAACAAGGTGTCAGACATCTTCCCTCATTCTGGTTTCCTCTGGGGCTTGCATGAGCTGAGGCCCATGCATAAGCCCCTGAGCTGGTACCTGCCTTGCGGTTCCTTGATGACAGCTTTCTCAGCGGATTAGGATCGGGTGGCGCCGTTCGCTCGCTTCGGCCCTTTCCCATGGCTTTTCCGGCAGCTGTTGAAACACAACCCGCGTGCAGAACGTTTTGAACTGGACTCGCCGATGCCACGATTCGTAAGGAGTCAGAGGATCAATTGGCTCGCCTGTGAATCAAGAACCAAACTGAGATTCGAATCGGTACCCTGAGGGCCTCGTAATTGGTACGACCAGCATAGCCAGGTAGTATATAGCTGAGGTCTGCGAGTTACCATTGCAAGGGGTGGGGACGTAAGCTGACCCAGCTGAACTCATTGCAGGCAACGGCGTTTGTAATTACCGAGATCCAGGGGTACAGTCGGTTTGATAGCTGCGTGCATACTATTTCGAAAGAAAATCAGCCGCATACTTACGTAAATATACCCCCAACTGCCAAGTTTTTACCGAGTAGTCCGGTGTACAGGGGTATGTTAGAGATAATATTACTTAACTGGGATCGTTAAAGTTGGACTGAAAGCTGGGCACCAAGCCTGATGTGACCCGAATGCATTGACGGCTATTCCAGGGAGGGCTGGGACAGTACTGTATGTAACCTCAAGTATCCAACATTGTCGAGTTACAGTTAACGCCTCATCCAAGGGCAGACCGCCGTTCCGCTATATCTACCGGAAATATATATAAGGCTAGAGATCTATACATAACCTGCAGTGACGGGATGTTGCTAATCGGGCTGCATACTCCTGCAACTTTAATCGCCGTGGTCTGCAAGATGCCAATCGAGCTATGAACCGTTTATAGGCTCGTCTTCCACATCGCAGAATGGATCATCGTTGTCCGTCTCCGGTACCCTCCGGATCCTTCGGCTTTCCATTCGGCGTCGCCATGGCTTGTAAACAAGGATGGACCCAACACCAACAAGGAGGAAGAGGCCGCAGATACTACCGCCTATGATCTCGAAATGGTCCGATATGGCACTTAGGCCGTCCCAGAACTCACCCTCCGGTTCGCCAACATTCTGCGCCAGCGACAACACCTGGATTATACCGATAAATGCGGAGACCACAACAGTGATAGCGGTCAAGATGATCGAGTAATACAAGATTGCAACCGTGTCGCGAGCAAACGCTTTCGATGTGTAGAGGCTCATCATCAAAGCCCCGTCAGTTGTGTCAAGGAGACACATGCCGGCTAGTTGCAGTCTCGTCAATGGACAAGAAACTTCAGGGGGTATTTGAATTTGCTTACCAGTGAATAATATTGGGAATATGAGGATAACCCATAAGCTAGTCCCCTGGGCCCCTTGAATGCTAGCGATACCCAAAATCGCGATCTCAGAACTGGTATCGAAGCCGAGACCAAACAAGACACCCAGCGGATACATCTTCCATGGACGATCCACAATACGGAATAGTTTCCGAAACACGTTGGCCAGGAATCCCGCGCCCTCGAGTTGGAGATTAGCAGCGGCCCGATCCTCGTCGGCACCGTCCTCGTCCGCGGAGAAGTGGGGGTCGGACTCGCGCAGGACCTGGCGCAGGCGCCTAATCAGGCGGTACAGCACCCAGCCATTGCCCAGACACAAGAGGATGAGGAAGGCGGCGCTGACACTAGTACCCACGATGCCGCCGACGTAGGCGAAGTTGTCGAAGCGGTCGCGCAGGGCGCCCGACGTGGCGGCCACCACGACGCACGTGATGATGACGATGGTGGAGTGCCCGAGACTGAAGAAGGTGCCCACCGTCACGGGCCGTTGCCCCGACGCAATCAGCCGCCGCGTCATCAGGTCGATGGCGCTGATGTGGTCAGCGTCCAGGGCGTGCCGGAGCCCTAGCGTGTACGACAGTACCGCCGGGCTGATCATCGCTGGGAAGTAGTGCAGGACTAAGCCGGCCGCTACCCAGACCAGCAGGTTGACTACGATCAACAGGCCAATGATCTGGATCACTGGCGATGGGAGTGCCTTGAACCGCTCCGGGAGAGGCAGCGTGAAGCTCTGTAATCCTCGCATCCTGATTAGACAACTCAACGCTGATACTCGATCACGCGGGGTCACAGATAGCAGGCGGGTAGGGGGTTGCTTGGCTGTGACCCTGGTATCGATTTTGAATCAGCACCGGGGCTTCTGCTTCCTCCAAGAAAAAGGTTTCCTCGAGCATCGATCAGAGTTAAAAGAGTCCGGAACCCACTCTCGTAATGGAGTAGAGAGAATATTAAATTTTTCATATCCTCTTCACAATATTACCCCGCCAAGATAACGTGTTGAAGTTATCACCAATTGCTAGCATGTAATCTACACTCTTATCACTCGCTTGTGATTGGTCAAGCACGTCAATCATATATATACTCATTTGATGCCGGGGACTTCAATTAGCCCCAGTCTCCGTACAGCAGCATTCCCTGAAGTTCGCGAACTTCTCGCATTAGCCTTTCTGTCCGGTCTTCCCCCCCCCGATCTATTTCGGAAACTGCCTCATAAAACCTCCTCTTAAAGCCCGTTTCCTGCATCATCGACCATGGCCGAGCTATTGGCTTGAGCGCCTGTCACGCCCACTCTCGCTGTAACTTCGACTTCCCCATCGGATCCGACGATCATTTACTTCATCACTTAAATCAATGAAGTGGCCCAGTGACTATGTGTCATTTGACAGCACTGAAGTCGGATAACGACGGCATGATAAATGCTGGAGTTCCCCTTGCGCTCTATTTGGGAGTCCGTCTCCTGCCCGAGAAGAGCATAATTGAACTCACTTAAAATAGAGGAGGTGCCCTTTGCTTCAGCCGACTATTGCATGGCCAGATGCAGCCCGCCGATAACAAGGTAGACGACGACACCACAAGCGAGTTCTTGGGCTCGTTCTTGGGCTCGTTCTTCGATGGTCTCTCACACGGCACTAGTGTGCGAGCTTACAAGCTTGCCGCAAGTAACAACTGCCCCGATTGAGCCAATCGTGCTGGCAAAGTGCCATCCAACATCGTGATGTCCCAGGAATACGGACAGACTAGGTTCGCATTAGGCTTCAGCTCCGGCCACGAAGGCAGTTGGCAATCCTGGTCGCCTTACCTCGCCTCACCATTATGGAATGGAGAGAAGCAGAGTAGCCACAACGCTGCTAGGTGAACGATGCTTACGAGAACAAGCCGGCGACAGTTGTTGACGTGAGATACGATGTGGCTAAGGTGTGCCCGTACTTTTGCATCGGCGAGTCCATTATATATTGATCCGTTGGAACCCAGGATGCCCAATGCTGCTGGCCCTGAAGAAGGTCGCAGCAATCCTTCGGACAGCCTGCGGTACACCACGTCCATAGCCACCGATGGGCGCAACCAGCCTAGATATGAACGCCCTTCGTGGCGATAGCCACCACGAAAGGAGTAGGGTGTGAGGATTTCGTGCTTCTGGCCCGTGAGGCCGGGGATAGGGGTTGCCATTATGGCCGAAGCCCTATGAGGGTATCATCAAGTGACATTCCTTCGATTCGTTCGTCATCATGGCCCTATCGCTCTGAACTCAGGTACGAGTTGGTTGGAGATAGACCGGAGGGATTCTGGTGAGCATGTCCAGCTGGAAGAGGAAGACAATACTAATATGTAATACAATCCCCCAACGCCCTATCGGCTCGACGGGAATAATGGGTACTACCACCGTATATAGTAACCCGAAACCACCGGTAGTCGGCCGGGAAGTTGGTCGTACCCGCATCAGCCCCATGCCCTGACTTTAGTCTGCCTACCAGGTGAATATTAACAGCCGAGAGCTAAAGTCTTGTGAAAGGACGCCTAGCGTTCGGCAGAATGTTGCCTCTTGTGTTCAGAACCGCATCTCCAGACACTATGGCAACTCACGCGTCGAGTGATACAATAGCCCAAGGTCCTAGATATGGCTCATCAGCTGTTGAGGATCACATATATGAGCAATGTTCGATTCATCGTCGTATTGAATGTAACTACCATCCTAGGGGGTGGCCAACTAACATGGCGCCGATTCTGGCTCAATCAAGCATATCCATTGTCAGGTTCGCCTTTTCCCTGCTGAGACGGGGCAAGTTCCGCCTTGCGACGCCTCTCCAGCTTAGCGGTGCTGTACGAAAGCGCCGCGGTCCAGATAGCCAAAGCAATGGACGCGGCAATCATGGCCCACATACCACGCTACAACATTGTTAGTGTTACGTACGCCTGGAACCCCGGACTGTGGAATATGACTTACTTTGAACCAGGGCGCCATAGATGCCCCGTAGAATACGATGCTCCACCAGGCGTTAATGGAATTACTTCCCAAGTTCATACCAGCGAGTACGATGGCGCGGAACATGTGCTCCTCATATCGGAGCGCATCGTTAGCCCATGCGAAGAACGTCGCCTGACATGCATATACGGCACCAGCCCAGTAATACGCAGCGAAGACGATGATGGTGGACTGTGGGTTCGTAGGATCATTCGACGCTGCTAGGATCATCGCGGATGTGGCAACTCCTACTATGCCGATGAAGTACCCGACAAGATACCGCTTGCCGTTGAGGAAGTCGGTGAGCGTCGCCCAGAAAATAGTTGAGATGATGCCAACAGCAGGAACGCCGGTTGGATAATTGTTAAGCTGTGAAACCTCGTAAAGATTTGTCGGATGGCTCTTCATGTATAGCGCAAGTAATGCGTTCGTGCTGAAGGACTCAGTCTCACCCGCGATGATCCATAGGACGACGAAGCCCCAGAAGAACCATGACGACAGCGATCTCTTAAAGAAGCTAAGAGACAAGGGAGATCTATCCTCGACTGGGGGAACGCGCGACACAGCGAGTCGCCTCTCCCCATCGGTGAGGTAGAAGGCTTGCGTAGTCTGGGGGGTGTCCGGGAAGAAGATGAAACCGTAAATGGCAACAGGGAGGGTAATGACACCATCGATGATGAAGAGCCATCGCCAGCCGGCAAGGCCGTGTTTCCCGTTCATGCTGTGGTAGATGCCGGTCTGGATGTAGCCACCGATCATCGTCCCCGCAAGACCTGATGCGGTGAAAATGCCTGATCGCTTGCCGAGTTCACGCTCCGTATACCAGGAGCCTAGGATGTAGTGAGTCCCAACGAAAGTCGTGGCCTCAGCTATTCCTTGGAAGAATCGAATGACCATTATGCTCTGGGGCTTCGACACAGACGCCGTGATCATCGTCAACCCAGCCCAGACCACCATGCAGGCTGGGAAGAAGTACCGCGGCTTGATGTAGTGGAGCGACAAGTTGGCGGGGATCTGACCGATGATATAGCCAACCGTGAAACAGGTATTGATCACATTGAGCTGGTTCCCGACAAAGTTCAGGTCCTCTCTCATGCCTGAGACGTAGGCATTGTTCAGGTTCGAACGGTCCAGCTATGAAAAGTTCTGTGAGCTCTGGCGGCTCCTTCGGCGCAGGGCGGGGATCACTTACATAGTTCGTGAAGTAGCTCAAGCAGCAGAACGTGAGGATGAAGAAGTCAATCTTCTGTACTAGCTTGCGCTCGCCAGGCTGGTATTCGACACGGAAGTACTCCCGAATCTTGGACGCCATAGCTGCAGCTGCGTTCTGTCGACTCCGCTAGTGACGGTCGCTCTACTACACTTTTACCCAGGATGGGATTTTAAGAGTGACTAGCCCGTCCATCTCTATGCACTTCTCAGCGAAGCTTCGGATACTTATATATGTAGAGGCGCTGCAGGTTGAAAGAATGCAACATCCCGGCGATCGCCTGGTGTGGGTCTCGAGATAAGACTCCAAATCCGGGTGGAGAGGTCCCCAGATCCTAGAGCCCTTGGATCGCCTTGTGCAGCAAATACAGTAATCGACTAGTACTACAGTGAGCTATCTAATCGCCGTTTTAGGAAATTACAGTAGGGGATCGCTAGCTCATTCTTGATTTTATCCTAACAACTTCTTTAGATATGATGTCCGGGAATTGCCCCTTATCAAGCCTTAAGGGGTTGTGCTGTCAGAACGCCCATAGGATAGAGGAAGAAGAGGTGTTCAAGATGTCAAGGGGCACTGTACGTAGTAACTGCTTATTAAGGGAGTTTCTAATCAATGGATCCATATCAACACCCGGAGCCAGTCTTTCGCTTTTCTAGGGTAACTCCAGAGGTTCATCTGCCGGGGCCTTTAATAACACGGCATGAAAGTTGGGGTAACAAGCCTACTAACAACTTAGGTATAGTGCACAGTAGCGCTACTTACTTGAGCCTTGCTTGTGTAAGATATAGCTGGACCAGAGCACCTGACCCCAGCCGGTGCCACATAATCGGCTAATAGCATGCCGACCTCGGGACGCCGAACCGATGAGAGGAAGCTATAGTGATGATATAGAGCCAAGGGTGGTCCTTGAGGTTCTATCAAGTCGAATCGACTCGTTAAAAGCCATACAGTAATTCACAGCCCATAGGAATGGCCAACAACTGGGAAGCTCTCGCCGCGCGAAAGCGCCAAGATCTGCTGAACTCAATCCCCGAGGAGTGGCGGATCCCCCACGATCTGCTGCCACCGGAGAGTCAAGAAGATGTGACAGACTTCCCCAAGACCTCGGGTTGGTTCACCCGAGAAGAACTTGATATTACCGAACGTACCGCATTGGAATTACTTCCTAAACTTGCCTCGGGCGAGCTGAAATCCGAAACTGTCACGAGGGCTTTCTGCAAGCGTGCTGCTGCCGCGCATCAACTGGTAGGTAGCTAGCTAGTATATCTAGCCAGATATGTCGAGGGCACCGCTGACGTGCGATATAGACCAATTGCCTTTCTGAAACGTGTTTCGAGCGCGCCATCTCATCAGCGAGGTCGCTGGACGAGCATCTCGCTCGGACGGGCAAGCCCCTCGGCCCCTTACACGGGCTACCCATCTCCCTGAAGGATAACTTCAACCTTCTCGGGCTGGACTCCACCGTTGGCTTTACGTCCCATATAAGGGACCCGGCCAAATACGACGCGGTACTCGCGGATGTTCTCCGCGCAGCCGGCGCCGTCTTCTATGTCAAGACCAACGTGCCCACGGCGATGATGATCGCCGAGAGCGTGAACAACACGTTCGGACGGACCGTCAACCCGCTTAACCGCAGGCTCACCAGCGGCGGCAGCTCGGGCGGCGAATCGGCCCTGATCGCATTCAAGGGCAGCCCCCTGGGCGTGGGGACGGACATCGGAGGCTCGTTGCGCATCCCGGCTGCCTGCACGGGACTATTCACGCTCCGTCCCTCGTTCGGGCGCTTCCCCACGCTGCGCTGCCGGTCCGGCATGCCGGGACAGGAGGCCGTGCACTCCGTGAACGGGCCGCTGACGCGGACCCTCGCGGACCTCGAGGCCTACAGCAAAATAGTGGTCGACTCCGAGCCGTGGCTGGCGGATCCGCGCTGCTTGCCCATCCCCTGGCGGAGCGTCTCGCTGCCGCGTAAGCTGAGGATCGCGGTCCTCTGGGACGACGGCATGGCGCTCCCCACGCCGCCCGTGACCCGCGCCCTGAAGACGGTCGTCCAGAAGCTGAAGGACGCGGGCCATAACGTCTGCGATTGGTCTTCGGTGGACCAGCCCGAGGGTGCCTCGCTTCTGAGCCGCATGTTCGTTGCGGACGGCGGTGAGGCGATCCGGCGCGAGCTTGAGCGCACGGGCGAGCCGTGGCGGCCGGAGCTGAAGATGTACGAAGAGGCCAAGTCGCTTACTGGCTTCGAGTATTGGCAGTTACATCTCGAGCGCCAGGCCTACCAGAAGCGGTACCTCGATCGCTGGTTGGCCGCGGGTATTGATGCGATCCTGTGTCCGACTACTCCGTATAGTAGCGTGGAAAACGGGAAGTTCAAGCATGGTGAGTGCGCCGAATACTGGATGCAATGAATGGCTTGAGTAGAACTGACTCCGATATCTCCTAGTTGGATATACCGGCGTTTACAATGTGCTTGACTATTCTTGCATCTCCTTTCCCACAGGCCTAACTGTCGATAAGTGGGTGGATAGACCACTAGGCGATGACTACAAGGCGATGACGGATCTAGACAAACAGATACAAATAGAGTGTAAGTCACCAAGCTTCCTAGGATCAGAACGGCATAGATGACTAACCGAAGTTAGATAATGCCGAGGTGGTTCATGGTATGCCTATCAATCTTCAACTAGTCGCACAGAGGCTTGAAGAGGAGAAGTGCGTAGAAATGTGTAAAGTTATCTTGGACATACTGTCATAAGAAATAGATAGATAGACGCTCTAGAAATAGAAAGGAGCACTTATCATCTTCTGACTTAACTTATATTATGCGGTTATATACTGTAAACAACCAGTTTCAGTTAGCATTTAGTAGGCCTTTCCCCTATCATACACCCCTCTTGTTATATGAGGGTTTCAGCATGAATTAGAAGGACCTATATTACAAAACGGTGATTGTCCCATCACGCTCTTCTAATAAGGTTTTTTGAAATGGTTTATAGGACATAATAATGAAGACACTTGAAACCAACCTAGTCAGTCCGGACCGAGACTAATCTCCTCCTTCTCACGACCTACCACGTCCTGCGCACCTCACTGAAGGTTGCGCTCGGCCTGGGCCGTCAGGAGCGCCTGACCCTCCTCATGGCGCTGTCTCTTCTCCAATGCCCTAGATGAGGCGCCGTCCACGGCACTCTAGGGTACCTCCTCGCCGGTGACGATATCGCGGGCAACGCCGTCGACGACGGCACACTTCTTAGACGTCTGCACCTCGAGGGACTTCTTCAGGATGCTCTTGGGCTGCGCAGCAACCAAGAGCGAGGAAGTGCATAAGGCGTCCATGTCTGAGGTGCTGTTGAAGTGAGAAAGCTGTTAGTATATCTGGGTTTTGAGTGTCTTGAATGAGTTGTGAGTTCAAAGCCTACGTAATATTGCGGCCGACCCAGCCATTTTGTATTCAAGGGCTGCAGAAGAGGAGCTGAATGGCCATTGTGACTTGTCTTTGTCGTCTAGCATCTTTGTGACGTGAAAGGAAGCTTAAAGACGATATTATCGACGACCTTACTCAAATAAAGGGGTTCATCCACAATCGCTATGTTTTGAGCCTAGCATGCTAACATAGGAACAATGGTGGCCCGATCCCGCAGTCTGGCTACGTCTACATCAATCCATTCGGTCTGAGATATAGACAAAGTCAGGAATTTGACGGAACGACTAGTGCGTCCAATGTCTAACAGGCTAGATCCTCCAAATTAACACAAGGGGCTTCATCATAGTGCGTACAAAGGCAGCCCCTATATCGAGTTGCAATGATAGGCACAAGCTTTTGTTGGTTGGAGGTAGAACCTTCCAAAGGTATACCTACTCTTGTTGGACAATTACAACATCAGAACATTGCCCTTGTGCTCTTCTCTCGTCAACCTGCTCTACGACTCTGGGAGAGAAATTAGTGCTCAACCCTGCAGCAGACCGAAATAGCTTACTGCACAGTTTATGGGTTGCCCCTTGCCACGCTATGTGGCCTTGCCTGGAGGTGAGGTCACCGGTGTGCGGTCTTCATAGTCGAAGCCAAAGGTCAGTCTGGAGTCTATCGAGCAGAGGTATTGCGAAGGCGGGCTAACCAGTCCGGAGAGGGGGTGGAAGCCGAGTTGGCATGGTTTGAAGCTTCACAGGATCAGCACCACCCAGGCTAGCCTGCACAACAAGATCTCATATCGTCGCGTTGGGCAAAAAATCTCGCCTGTGTCCCGGCTCCTCTTGGATAAATGGCCAACAGCCACATTCTCTTTAGTCACGTCCCTCCCGTTGAAACGGAAACGATAGTCTTTGTGCCGTTACATTGTAACTGTCCGCGGACCCTTTGTGTCCCTCTGGATACCACCTGAATGGTATTTCTCTATCTTGTGAAGGTACCGCCTACGATTCTCCGTTCAAGACTTGCGTGTGTTGCAGATAACCGTGAAACATATCACGGCCATCTTGCCGTAATACAGGTACCGGTAGCCTCGTGTTGCGCGAGAGATCTCGAACATCGTAATTCGGAGAAGCAAAACCATCTCCTCACTTCTCATAGGGGGCATCCTGTTCATGAAGAAGTGGGGTGAGGTTAATAACCTCCATGTCGCTCCCTTCTTAGCGATGACATCTTTATCATAGCAGAAGGCTCCTCTGATTGCAGGGGAGCGACACGATAGAGCTGCTGCCTTGTCCATGCCAGGATAGTGGACGGATGCTCTCTTACGTAGCTGCGGGAATTGTTGCATCTTGCCATCCCATCGGGGATACTGGATCTGTAGTAACCACTCGCTAAACGCAGGGTTCCAGGGTGGTGATACAGGTCACAAGAAATCGGTATGATGAGAGGCATCGGATAACCTGAAATCAACAGGTGGCCAAGGGCTGTAGTCATCTGTCGTCTCTGGATTCGAGTTGGATTCGATCAGCCGGTTAACCTTTGGAGGGTGTGATAAGTTACATATCGCATGATCTACATGGCAGTTGCCGAATGGTTCCAAGATTCAGACGAACTCCTGATGGGGTCAAGAAAGAACGATTCATGAACGTGTTTCAATCTAGCGCTAGTAACGAAGTTTTTGATGGAGATGCTCCGACGATTACTGCCTTCCTGGTAAAATATCTTGGATGATTGATACGAGCCTATTGGTTCCTCGGGTGGAGAGTTCAATACAACTGCAGATGCTTTGCGCTAAATTTCTCATCACATCGGATTTAGTTCAAATTACCTGCAGTTCGAGAGCGGCCGCAGATCGGTACGCTATCATCCCCTTAAGAGTCGGACGGGCAATGGTATCCAATATAATGAGTTTATCGAGGGCTGCATGATTCCTTGGTGTCGTGAGTTTGCACGTCAGGAACAAGAAATCCAGAGGCCTATATCTGAAGTAGCCCCTTTAAGTAATGAAGTTTTCCTTCCCTTCTCTCCTAAAGGTGCTAGGGGGCCATCGAAATACGCTAACTAAATTAGCGATCCCCTACCCGCCCAACACGTTGTTCTCGCTGATCCCTGGTTTTTCATTAGCTTCAAAAGAATGCTGATTGGCAATCTCGAAGAGGTAGGTACTTCAAGATTTTGAACATCGTCAAGTTTAACAACCCCCTATCCTCCGCGTTTTGTCATTGGCCCTGAACGCTTTAAAAAGATACTTGCTCCCCTAGCCATAGATTAATTTTCAACAACCTTGTGGATGTGCGAAATATATTCCGTACAATTCGGTTGTGACGATCGATGTCACATATTGACCCCTGGTCCCCTAATTATCAAATTCTTGGCTCGGGTGCTGCCCCTCTCTCTTCCCATTTGGAGCATTTTAGAACGTATTTTTGTACGCACCGGGGCACTTTAGGTCTGCTGCTAGGGTTGGTAGACAGAGGTAAGTAGGTAGCTTACATAGCTTTTAGCATGCTTAGGTACAAGAAGCGAGAGAACATACATCCACCCTGTCATCGTGATTATGCACCTCGTACCTGACTATATGTATGTATGTACATAGTAGTAGCAATCTCGGGCATCTTAGAGCTACCTAATACTTCGTACACCCTCTCACACTTCCCGATCCCCCCCAGATTCGGTAATTATCTGAATATTCCACATCTTCATCCCGCTCGTTTCGCTTGACTGTCCTTCGTTTCAGCCAGCCAACCGGGACCCTTCTTTTATTTTTATCATTATCATTATCTTTATCTTCATATTTATTTGGTTATCTTTAATGTCCCCGCCGTTGAGCCTGTCGTTCTTGGCTAGCCAGAGGACCTTCTAATCGATAGTCGTGATCCTCAGCTCGTCCCGCTCGTACTGAGTGCCCGTGACTGCGCCGTTTCGATGTTGCGCTCGTTCCCCGGATCTTTGGATTGCGCTTACGCATGAATCGCCGTTTGACGACACCTGTTTATGGGCCTCTTCGTAGAAAGTACCATACGGCATTGAACCCGCCAACGAGTCTTGCTTACGCCTAGCCGAACCCCGCCTATCTCCTTCTCCCTTTGCTGTATCCCGCGCGCGCGCTCGCAGGCTTAGCTATTCTGAGACGCGAACTCGGCCGAGACAAGAATGTCGCTGAATGGGTTGGAGGATGCGAAGGTCCAGGAAGCGTTTGAGGCCGCGGTGGCTGAGCCCGGAGGATGGTATAGCTCTCCCACCTACCTTTCCCTATCGCATCGCTGTCTGTCCGGTTATGAGATTTTAGGAAATGCTCTTCTGGGGGCCATGGCCTACTTCAATGAGACTCTTATAGCCTTTCCGAGTTTTCCGTTGCTCGTCTTATGCGCTTCTTCAACTTGCTGCCGCCGATGCGCTGCTAACCAAGGTCGTGTCCCCAAACAGGTTTCTACTGAAATATGCCAGTCGTGATGAAGTCGAACTCCTCGGCCGCGGAAACGATGGCATCGTCGAGGTCCGCGCCGTCATCGCCAATTACGAAGAGCCGTCCCCATTGTACGGCTTCCTTAGCTATAGGCGCAAGAAAGTCATTTTGAGATATATGCCTGAAGACTGTTCCAGGCTTGTGAAGGGTGAGCAGCTCTGCCAAAGTTATTCTTGTTTCCGCCAACTTCGGGCCGCATTTCGCAATTCATAGAAGACGGCCGAAACAACGGCGGGTGCTGGAAAAACCTGGCTAACCCAGTATGAATATTGCCCATGGTAGTCAGATCTACAGTCCATTATAACGCCGTATGCGAACGATTCTCACCTTACGATACGACCTTTGAAATTTCCGTAGCCAAGGACCTCAAGGATTCGAAGCTCTCAGCAGCTTGCTCACTTCATGCGGCCTCGTCATCGTCATCGTCATCCAATAGTTCACTGAGGCGGCGGAGGTTGAATGAGATCGCCGAAGAAGAGGAGGAAGAAAGGGAAAGAAAGAGACAGTCGGTTGTTAAAGAAGAAAGACTCAACTCCTTAGCCGGGTCTCAGTCTGACACTCCCATCTCGTCCTCAACCACCGCACTTGATCCTAACAACATCACCACGCCGCCAGACACCACCTTCTCTTCGCTCAAAGAACCTCCGAACTTCAGCGGAGTAGAACGTCCAACTTCAGCAGCAAAGTCGGAATCCGACCCGCCACGCCTGTCGTCACAGACAACACGATCTGAATTCTACAGCTACGCTACGTATACTTATGGTAAGCCGAAGGTGAAGCTAGGTCCCCGGCCTTCGCTCGACGCGCACAGGAGACCTCATACGGCAAGCAATATTCGTCCAGTCGCAGCTCTGCCAACGGGGTTCAAGGGCTTCTCAAAGGGGTCCAAGAAAGGAAAGGCAGAGGATAAAATAAGTGAGGTCAAAGGAGAACAAAGTGAAGAGGCGACAACAGACGCTACTCCGCCCACTCTCGAAGTCCTGACAGAAGACGAGGACCAGCAGTTGTTACCACCACGACCTGTTACAAGTTCTGGCGCTTCGGTAAAATCCGTGGCCGCGTCAATCGCCCCCTCAGTAGCTCATTCGATGAAGGAGAGCAAGATGACTCCCGAAAAGGCGCGACTTATGAAGGCAATGAAGATGCGAGAAAAGAAGAAGAGAATGACCGCTTTGACCCCAGCAGATTCCATTTCCTCCCAGGTCACTCATAATAACGAGATCATAGAAGAAGAAGCAGAGGCCGCAGGAGAACAGTCGAAGACTTATGACGGCCCATCCGCTCCCCACTCGGATTCTGGAATTTCTGTCGATCCCCCTACACCAATTTCGCTCAGGACGGATGCGAGATCGTGCAATACCACCTCGGATTCTCATCCACCTTCGCCTACAGCAGCGTCGTTATCAGAAATCGGTAATTCGACGAAAGCATCATCGCTATCCGAATCTACAGACGAGACAGTCCAGGCAAGCACAGAATCGGTAATTGACGACTCTGCAGTAAAGGACGATAATGGAAATGGAGTCGGGGAGTCTTCGGAGATTGTAGAAGGATCCAATTCGAGCCCCGTGGAGACAGTTGAGGCAGCCCCGGTAAATCCCAAATTACCCCCTGAAGACCCACAGGCCGAGACGCTAGAGAAAGAAGAGAAAGATGTCGCGGGTGAAGCAACTATTACCACTTCCATTTCTCAGGAATCTCAGCAGATTCCAGAACCCCACCACCAAAACTATCCTCTCCAAACAACAGAAGTCGTGCCTGAGAGTTCACGCGATGCTGATGACTCTATCGACGTGACAAGAGAGCCCCCCAAGCTTTGTACAACGGGGCTAGACACAATAGTCGACGAAGACGAATCGCCAAAGTCGGCTCTCAGTGTACCAAGGTCCAAGTTCTCTACGAGCGAGGCCAGGTCAACCGCGTCACCGTCGTCAACGAGATCCCCAGTCTCGCCGACTGTCACCCTACGATCCAAGTTTTCCACCCGAGACAACGAGGACGCGTCCCAAACGCCCCCTTCCATCTCTATTCCGGCCGACATCTCCATACCTGAGGTGAAGGAGTCGAAGGGAGAGGACAAGGGGACAAAAGAGATAGGAAAAGACGATAACAAGGACGGGCTTAAGGCAGAAGGTTCGCAGTCCCTCCTAGCGCCACCCAAGTCCGCACGGCACCAGGCTGGTGTCCGCCCTATCCATACCGGTATCCCGGCTAAGAAGACACTTCAGTCTGAAGTCTCGGACCCCCTCCTCGATGATGCACTAATGGAGGAGCTTCAATCCGCTACCGTCGAAGAGGCGAGGTCTATGGTAGTCTCGAAATCTCCCATAACCTCGGTCTTCCCTCCATCCAGCCCGCTTAAACCCTCGCAAGATCACAACACGAACAAACCTTCGCATCCTGTACGGACTGCGTCAAATCCTGTTCGGGGCCAGTGCCTGCCTCCCGCTGATGTCTCTCAAAGTTCGGCCAGGAGCGTCTCCGCTGGGGGTGCCGCATTTCTGCATAACATAAATCGCCAGACATCCAACGCTGGGCTGCAGCCTAAGAAGGTCGGCGTTGGCTCCAGCATCTCACAACGCATCAAGGCTCTGGAAAAGCTTTCTGGCGGCAAAGTCCCCGATGATGAACGGCCAAAGACTGCTACGCCCACGGCGTCCTTCTACAATGTTCGGAGGGCAAGCGTGAGGCAACATAGCAGGGCGCCGTCGTTAGCTGGTACGGCAGATTCCGTGAGTCGGGTGGGTTCTCCCACTCCCGACCAAGAGAGAGAAACTGCCCCCGAGGACTTAGACAAGCTTAGGCGGAGGTCTGGTTCCATGGCCAACCGACTTTCCATGTTCGAGGGCCAGGTACCGAGCCTCCAGCGTGGCCGTCCGGAGTCTATACAGGTTACCGCCCGGATTCTTCGTGATCACACCGACGACTCGACAAAACCCGAGATTCAGCAAAGCCCTACTGATTTCGGGCCAGTTGAGCTGAAGGAGTCTCCACTAATCATAGATGTGCGAAGCTCCGAGCCCGAGCCCGAGCCTGCGCCTGAAGCGCCCAAGGTTGCCGCTCCAGAGCCCCGAAAGGAAACCCTTCCCGAAAGGCGGTTTTCGCGTGACATCAAGCTCATGCCGGAAGACGATGAAAAGCAGTCTCGGAGACCGTCGTTGGGTATTGTTAAGGACTTCATCAAAGATCGGCGGACGTCTGTCATCAGCAAGTCGTCCGACAACCTCCTGAACATGGGCTCCCCCGGCAAGACCCAGGGCCGGCCGCCTTCCTCACAGTCCAACTTTGGCAACTTCGGTCGACGCACGTCCATCTCAAGCCACCGCTCACCGAGCCACGACCGAGACAACAATAGCACATCAGCTCTGCCGTCACCGGCCGTAGCAAGCGACGCCTCGGGCGATGACGAGAAGGCGAAAGACAAGAAGTCTGCTAAGGACCGGGCATCCCAGTTTATGCGTAGACTGTCCAACTCTCTTGCAGTTAACCGTAAGAACACGACCGCCAATATCTCGCCCACCCTCACGGAGGAGCCGGCAGACCAACCCCGAGGGCAAACGACGGCCACGGCGGCGGCGCCGGCGGCTGCTGCTGCTGCGACTGAGACTCCTGCCGAGCCCCAGCCAACCGTCTCGGCATACATGGGGGATGTCAACGTCCAGTTCCCGGATAACCTGCTGTGGAAACGCCGCAGCATGTGCCTCGATTCGCATGGCTGGCTTATTCTTAGCGCCGTCCAAGGTGCGGCGAGCCGCGGAAAGGACAAGACGGGCGTCAAGCGGTATCACTTGAGCGAATTCTGCGCGCCGTACGCTCCTGATGTCGAAGTCGAGGAGCTGCCCAACAGTGTCAGGCTGGACTTGGTAGCAGGCTCGTGTCTGCAGATCGCTTGCGAGAGCCGCCACGGTCAGATGAATGCCCTGCGATGTAAGTAACAGTGAAATACCGATTGGTTTGCATCTGTTCTAACGTGGTATGCAGCTTTGCAAGATGCGCACCGGAGCCACACTTCTATCGGCCAGTGAGCGTGGTCTACTACGCTACGGCTTGCATCCATTCGACTTGTCCTAGATTCAATTTTGTTTTGTTTTCTTGTCGCCTACAGATACCCTTTCTTCCCCATTGTATCAACAGCAGCCTTTTAATTCTGCATTTTCCCAACTAAACACGCCCAACGCCGTCTCACGATTTTATTGTCCGATTCTAATTCTACGACGCGGACGGCGGATAGTCGAGACTTCATCTCGTGTCAGTTTCCATACCGTCGACATTACAGAGCAGCAGTGGACGCCGGATCTACTCCACACTCTTCTTCTCATAGGATCCTGTTGTTTGTACTTTTGGACTCACAATGAGCTCTTGCATACAAACCGCTTTTTTCTCCTCCGCCCTGGAGCGGAGACCGCCATCCTGTCCAATCGTAACTTTTTGTCACTGAGCGATAAAACACACCCTCTGTCGAGGCTCCTTTCATTTCAATACTGTCTTTTTGTATTAGGTCCCCCTGTTCCGAAATAGAAGAAGACGGAAAGGCTGGTGATCAGGGAAACTAGAAGAGGAGGAGAAAAGGTGAAAGAGAAAATGGTGAAGAGAGGGAACTAACCAGAGGCGCCATCAAGCTACCTAATATGTACCCTCTTGTAATTGCCCACACATGAGAAAAGGGGGTGGGAGATGGCAAGAGGGAGAAAAAAGGGGCGATCTGCTGCCGTCTGTGTGTGTATGTATGTAATGTATGTATGTACATAAACATGGTGTGCCTGCCTGGATAGCAAGACTGTGTTCTTACTAGTTACCTATAACCCGTCTCGTCTCGTGCTTGATAACATGCTTGGTTCTTCGCCGTAAGAGGTGTTGCGGTTGCAGGAATGCTGGCATCTGGGCTGGAATTGGGAGGTGGAGGGTGGAAAATAGAGTCGAAGTTGGAACGGGGGTAGATAGATACATACCTAGGTAACGATGTAAAGTAATAGATAACATATGGATACATAGCACGTGGCTTTCGTCCCGTGTAATAGGAGGATCCAGTATAGCAGTCGTCGGCGTTATAGCAATTGGCTCGAAATTCGGATGGCCACTGTAAATATGCTACCGGCATAGAACTTAATTGCTTGGGGAGCGTAATGATTAGAGAGTGTTATGCCATGGCTTATTCTAATCACGCTCGTTGAATTATATCTGAACCACACGACTCTTACCTGTCTTTACGACGTTCAGAATTTGTAGTCGTATTTTCCCCAAAATCATACTGGATTAGCCCCATCGAACTTAAGGGGCAGTTTTAAATGCCGGCTGGGAGAATTCGTTTTTGAATAAGTAAGCCGGCAACTACTGTACAGACAGCTTTCTTAGCGCTTCAGAGGGGACGGGATGATCAACCCCTTCTCGCCCCAACGTGCACTTCTTTCCCCTTGCAGAGTGGGGAATGCATCCATCCCATCCGGATGATCACCTCTAACACTCCCAGCCCCCGCTCCGCCGGCGACTCGATTTTCCAGAGCCTGTGTGTATCCTGAAATAAATTGCTCCGGGTATAGTACACTTCGCTGCTGAACGGTTATCGAAAATGGAACTAAAGAAGTAGAGGATGATCAGGCGAGTGCGTGAGAGCTATAAAAGGCGAAAATTTACATTTGCCAAAGAAATCTATGCGGGAAGTAGATTGCGAAGGTGGTATAGAAGGCTGCTGAAAGCGTACGTACGGGCTTGTTTGCCATAAGAGGAAGCTGGTAAGAGTCGCCGAGGAAGAACGACGAGGCTCGCTTAATACCCCAGACGTGGCGCCAGCGGGCAAACCCGGGGACGCCTGCTGTACGTGGTCATTGTCGTGGTCATCATCTTTAAGCCCGCCGCCATAAGAATGATGTTGTGCTTGGCACTCTTATCAGTCTTTCTGCCTTTAGAACGCCCACGTTTTCTGGTCGAAGTAGCGTTATGTGCGTCACCAGGCCATGTCCGATATCTCATCATTGCTTAGTGTAGTATTGTCCTCATCAACCTCCGCAGCCGGAGGTGAGGCTGAAGCAGTAGCTCGGTAAGTTGGTGAGTCCAATCCCCGGGCTTCTTTCAGAAATGGAGGCGGAACCTCATGTTCCCCTGTTCCATCACCCGGACTTCCTGGACCCGGGAATAGACCAGCTCGATGCCACTTGCCATCCTCGTAATCCGACCTTTTCTTACTTTCGAGTATCAGACATGCTTTAAAGTAATGATCAGCTTATATACAGTAGTCCTTGGTTTCTATTGCGAAATACCGTATATGCATGAGTTGTTATTGATAGAGGTTGCGGTTTAAGCACTAAACCTAGCGTCGTATAGATTCTACAGGTAAAGCTTTGTGAGGGTATACTCGTTATGAGCCTTGGTGAACACATATATACTTGTGACGCGAGGTTATAACGTATGGAAAGGGAAACGAATGTTTACAGGAGTGATCTGCTATTCCATCTCATTTGTATCCGTTTGCGAAATTAGTCACGACCTACTCTATTTTGTACCCGCTTTCCTCTCAGCCGAACAGGTTTTGCGTGACTCATCCGTACTGATTGGGCCATCCTCGGATTCCAAATTCCTTAGGTCCCCATAACAAAACGGCTATCTCCACCTGTGGATTTGTTAGCTATGAGGCGTGTCGTTTTTATTCGTGACTGCCGGCCTTCTTCCCTAACGCGGGGCCGATCCCGGATCGGGGTCAGTGTTCTCCAATCATGGTTTGATACAGAGTTATCTTCGATATATTGCACTTTGAACGGCTGTGATATGACTTCAAACCACCCCCCCGTGGTTCAAGCGAGAAGTGATAGGTGGCTTTCCTTAAGCCACTACCTTCACCGAGGAGAGTGCTAATGACGGTTCGTCGCAAGATATGCAGGCTGCGGAAGAAGCCCTGCTCTTGGGAACATTCCAGAACAGACAGGCGCTATATGCAACTACCAAATTAATAAAGCGTGTAAACATTGTGCTGCGCCCCTGCGTCTGATGCCCGCGAGCATTAGCGCAGCTGGTGCGTCACACGACATATAGCCTACCTGCCCCTTTACTCTCTTATACTTTTCAGCTTGGGACATGCCCACCAACCTGACTCAGGAACCAGCGGACATAGATACGTAGTCATGATGGTTAATCGAACGCCTACTCTAGGACATAGGAAAAACGGCAAACCCCTGAGAATTGCATATTTGCATACAGGATGGAACGTGCTGTGCTAACCTGAGCCACATTATAATTACGTCATAAAATGCATGAGAAACGTGATGAAGAAAAAACGCACAACTTCCTTAGTGATGCGATATACAATTCCCTGCTGTTATACTCACGTTTGTTGGCTCCGTAGCTATAAGCCCCTATCCAGGCCGCCGCGTGTCAATACAAAAGGACGTTTGAATCACATGCCTACTGAGATTAATAGTGGATCAAGCCTTCTGAAGCGTTTATGGAAAATAATACGACCTCACTGACCGTTATTGCACTTTGTACGTTTACCTAAATGGAAAAGTTTTCATTCGCCTCCGTCGGATGGTTTGCATGGCGAAGCCTCACAGCCCCAATGACTTGGGATGGCAGGGACCTATCAAGCCAAATGCAAAGACCGCCCTCATCACTTAACTTGCGGTAATTTGGACAGCCAATATGCCTGTCTGCTGTAGCACGACACAGAGCTTCGTTTACTGTGGAGCGTCGGTGAGATACGCTGCCTTCATTCCATTCAAGTTGCATAAAGGTGGATTAATACGGAATAAGCGTCATTCGGACTGCCCGAAGAGATATATTCTAGAAGCAATGACTGAGCCGAGTGTCCTAAGCAGGGCCACGGTATTGTCGAGGCTGGCCCATCAAGATCAGACAGGTACCATGCGTTAGCCTTCCTCGGGGGTCCACCACTTCGACGCCCAAGATTTACTTTAAGACTTATCCCTGACTCCCTATGAGAGCGTGTCTTACGGCCGATAATATATCTGATCGCCACTATCTGACCATCGTCTAAACTCAGATATCTGATCATTCTTATCTGATGATCTGACTACCACGACCTGGCGATTTCTTGGCATCCCTGACACCCGATCTTTGCTGTGATATTTATTGCTATTACCAGGCTTTGGTAACCTTTAAGATGAGCTGGCCACCAAAATATGATGCTTGCTTTGACAAAAACAGGACGCTCTCTCGTAATTCAGATATCGATGGCCCCGGGGTTAGTCTCCAACTGCGTTGTCACTGACGTACTTAAGCTTACATTCGTGTCTTCCAGGTTGTCTGGAGTTTCGTAGTAACTGGCTGGCTAACCCTCACCATCGTCATATGCAACTATCTATTTGTTTTTGATCCTACGGTCCGTCCCTTTCGTCATCAGGCAATACAGCCACATGATCAACAACGTCAGGATAATGCAGAAGAGTCAACATGGATTCCGAACCCACTTGATAGGCTTGTCGGCGAAGCATCATCCAAGCTTCTTACACCTGTGAAAAAGGGAATCGCATTTGTGATCGACAAATCCTTGGCGGCTTGGATCAACTGCCTCTTAACCTGGATAAAGGGTCTAGTGTCAAGAGAACAGACTGAAAACGCGTTTAGACAGGTAAGTTCGACCTCACGCCTTCGTTGGTGGAGAAACTTACTCCTGTGATGCTCTTCCTAGCGGCCTTTGACATATCAATAGTGTGTTTTGAGTCTATGCGACGTCCAATTCTTGACGGGAATCTCGGTGCTCATTGGCGGGTTCATCTCCCTCTGTAGCCTCGACAACCTGGCTCTCGCCAATTGGCACATGGTCATCAACCTCGCCTGGTTTGCGAACATCACCCACCAATGCGGACTAATATTCCTGCGCGAGCATCTCTACCAGAACCCGTCCGAGCGGAAGTGGCGATTGGTCTTCATGGCCATCCTACTTATCGCACTCCTTATTGCTATGGTGCCCACGGCGTTCGCGGTCCAGTTCGACCCCTTTTACGGGGCCCAGAAATCGACCCCTGCCGCGTGCTTCTATAATATCGAGGTTATATACGCCCTATATGAAGAGGGGGGCATAAATAAAAGTCCCATCACGAAGACCGGAGCGTTTCAGATTTCCATGGCAGCCATCGGTATTTTGGTTTTGACCTTCGTCACTCGATTAATCAAGCTGTTCGAGACGTCCTCGCGGTTTGTAAGGGATAGGATACGAGCACCTATAGGCTACCAGTTGCGCAAGCTCCTTATCCGCTGCGTAAAAGCTCGATCAAATCCTCATGGACTCGGGTTCAGATTCAGAGCCCGCGTCCTCCTGGAGAACCTCCTACTGACAGGCTACATGTTCCTGCGCATCTGTGCAGATACCTACGCGTCCAGGCTCGCAGATGTACGTGTCCCGTCTCATTCCCCGATGACTAGGATGCTCTTCAGGGGGTAGATTAATAACAACTTGAAAAGGTCTGTTGGGTCCTTCTCTCTGCTATCTTCGGCACCAAACAACTCGCTGAGATGAGAGCTGGGATTATTCATACCGAGAACGACAAATTTGACTTTGGCCAGGTACTCCCCGTCGTACTGTTAATTGGGCCTGTTCTTACCATTAGACAATCTTTCGTGACCGGGAGACTACCTCCGCCCCCTAATACTTCTGTTAATGGTATTATGTTTCCGGATAAGGGCGGGAACTCGCTGTGGTCATCAGTTTCTTCGGCATCAACTGCTGGTCCTGACACGACACCAGTGGCAACTCCTAACACGGTGCTGACCGCAGATTCATGCACTACGCCCGTCATTGCTATTGACAACATATCAGAGCTTGATGGTCTATTCAGTCAGGACAACTACATGGACGCCGTATGGTTCGTGCCAACGCTGCTGAACATCGCGGCCGCAATCTTCCTCTTCTTCCAACTGATCGCCTCGAGCGGTTTCGGCACGGCGCTCAGCCTCACCGTCTCCATAGCCTATTCCTTTCTCGTCGTTTCTTTTGCTTGTTGCGCCGTGATCCTGGTGGGGCTTACGCTGGGCCAGGGGACCGTTGCTAGACTACTGACGTGGTTCGTCGCTCTGCAGTCGCTCGCGGCCACGGCCCTGTTGGCGCACAATGTCATGCAGCGCACGGTGTCCTTTGGCGAGATGGAAGAGACGCGCAGCATGTTCGCGCTCCTTGGCATTGCCACGGCTGTCTTTGTAGCGGAATACGGGATGATGCACTCAGGCGTTGTCTGGTTCGCGGAACGGTCAGGTTGACTAATTGCCTGATTACTGATGGTGATTGTAGTACCTCCGTATCTCTTCTTACATCGCCTGAATTATATACTCGGTTTGCTCATCTTTCCTACGACGATCACTAGCCAGCGCCAAACATGGCCTGCGTTCTCTTCATCATTTGGCCGCGCTGGTTCCAGTGGCTTAGAAACAACCCCTGGTGTGGCCGGTGATGTAATTTCAGGAGAGGGCTGTTTAAGGCAATGGCGCTCGCCGGGAAACACGAAGAAATGGGCCTTGTGACGTTCACACGGATGAGTTAGTCTTTTCCTGCCAATAACCCTTACTACAACCAATCTGGAAGTACTGTTCTGACATGGCTACTAGGACGATGTTCCACTTCCCCTATGTCCCATATTGTCAGGCACCCGCATGGTCGAAGGGGTACTCTCAATTTTACGCGAACGACCGCCACAGTATAACTCTCCACACCTTTACCTGCCAGATCCAGAAGGACGCCAATAGCACCTCTCTGTTCGTCCGGAGGCCCGTGTTCCACGCGTTTTGGGGCTTGCATGATGCTGGAGAGGACGATGTCATGTTCAATGTGGATGAGGTCGAACTCAACATAGGGGATCAGTGTCAGCCGGTGCAGGTTTCCGTCTCAGCTCCTCCTTAAAGCTAAGAACAGGATTTGAGAGACGTGCCAGCTTTTGCAGGTCGACGAGAAGACGTCCATGAAAATTCCCAGAGCAGAGAAACCAACAACGGCAGCGACAGCAAGAACTACCAATTGCGAGGCTAAGTCCTAGGGAGAATAACCTGCGGATGGGAGCTTAGCGCTTACTACATTTGTAACGGGCTCTTCCGCGTACTGATCTAGACCCTTTCAAGCCTTTCCAGCTGGTATTTTTCGGTTTAAGATAATACAATTTCTTTAGTAAAGGGTTGAAAAGTTATAGGGAGAAACGGAGAGTGGAGATAAGCGGTGCAAAGAAGAGTTTGGTGGTTTTGATTATAATCCAGTTTATGGTGCACCTTCCACGAAGAGTAGGCGATCAGGTCTTATTACATGGTGTCTGTCGCAGAATAGGGGTAACTTGCTTAGTCATCAAGCCCCTGGGACCTGAGGCACTCCGCAATAACGTTGTTCCGGGGCTCCCAACACTATATATAGAGCTTCCTAGCCGCCGCTCTCTAGAGCTCAGATCATGAATGTCAATTTGCACTTTCCACACTCTACGTAACCTTTCCTCGCGACCAGCCTAACTATGATAGTGTCAATATAGGAAGTATATCGGGACAGGACAGCCTGCGGGTCCGGCTGGTGAAACTTCCTGTCGAGGATGTCTCCCCGGTTGCCGTTCTTCCATGGCGCTGGGATGGGGGATCTGAAGTCCCAGGGTTTGCGAAACATTTGAGGTGCGGTTCGCCAAGTTAAGAAAATGGGGCATCTAGTACCTGTTTGTCGAGGTTATTTCGATTGATCAAGATTTGCCCGGAGATGCCCATTATCGAGCAAGTAGCGGCGTTTTTCAACGCTGTACAAGACCATACTAGTCATTGCTACTTACGACGGAGTCGACGAGGATTTCGAGGCAATTATGCATCGGCCGTGGATTTCAGTGAAGCACGATTATACCGGTACAATGCCACCAATACCATCTACGTTGGCCACGCCAATCAGGACGCAATGGGGAATCGCGGAGGTTCCGCATGGAAGAGCCCCTGCTCGGAGAGGACCTCTGGGACTATGAATTCGGAAGACACCTCGGATACGTCTGGACTGGAGACTCCATCGAGACACTCTACAGCGTGCTCTGTAACGAAATTGGGGTGGCTAGCGCTAAAGACTTAAATTTAATCGTTGACATGCTTAGATTTCATAATTGATACCGCAGGGTTTCGTGAGGAGTCAAGTCGGTTCGGTTGCGTTGTTCAGTTCACTTCCGTCAGCAGCGCCATGCCCGGTCAGCGGGGCTTGGCTGACATCCGATGGTTATCAAGAAACCGCGTGGCGCACCTTGCCCCCAAACTTCCCGCCTTGTGCTTCGGCTTCTATTTTAGTCTGTTCGTGCATATTTCGTTTCCAGAAGTGCCACGTTCGTATACTTGATATATATTTCTTCATTCCGTGGCGATGCGAATCAGATCTGCTCGAATTCCTGTATCAGAAGTTTTTGGTGGCATGACTGGCTGGTCAAATCAAATTGATCCCTGGTATATCTCCAGCGAGAGTCTCAACCCTGAGGCAAAACCTGTTTTGACTGACCAATGATCAAAGTCCATTTCCCCTAGGTACACATCAGCTGATGCCTCCTTGGCGAAAGGGATGATATGACCAGCTCAATTCGCCAAAGGTTTCCCCAACTGCCCCAAACACTCAAAAAGTTTCTCCTTAAGGTTACAGACCACCCCTTTCTGACTTACCATCCTTGGGCCAGAGGGTTTGCTCACCGGGCTCACCCTCCTGAATCCACCTGCGAGTGGAAGGTGAATAGAGACGGGCCGCGGAGCAGGCCGACAAACAGGAGGAGGAATATTAGCGCACGGGAAACGTTTTATGTGATTTACTGATGGACCAGACGTTAAATCTAGATGCCTTAAGTCCCCATGTAACCTCTCGCTAAGTACATGTCGCAGAATAGGGGTCACTTTGCTTAGTCATCAACACCCTGTGAACTGAAGGCACCCCGCAATAACGCTGTTCCGGGGCTCCCACCCTATATATAGAGCTTCCTAGCCACCGCTCTCTAGAGCACAGATTATCCATGACAATATACGCTTTCCACACTCTATGCAACCTTTCCTCGCGATCAGCCTAACTGTGACAGTACACCAGGGAGAATCCGCCACCTAGTCTACAAAGAGAAACTGCCCAGCGACCGCACCCATGATAACTAATAAGAGAGCAGTGTACTTGTTAGTAAACTTGTAGAGAACCGCCAGGGCAAGCATGTACAGAACCGCCGCCGGGCCGACCTGAGCGGTTGTGTCAATCACCCCACCAATTGGCCTATCCTTCACCTCTTCCAGAGAGCCCTCGATACTGGCCTTGAGAATCTGCGCCGCGATGATGGCTATGACACCAATGACCGAGCCGCATAGGCCGTCAAAGAAGCTGGCGAGGAACTGGTTGACGGAAGGCGGCCGTCAGCGGGGTTACTGCTAGAGTCGTTCATAACGGAAAGGATAGTGACGAGGGAACTGAGTAAGTCGGAGCTCTACTGACCTTATTTCGAACCAACTTCTCCAACAACTCATGCCCCGCAATAGTAAACAGGAAACAGGGGAAAAACATCCCAAGAGTAATAATAATGGCCCCCGCAAACGCGTTGCCAATGGACCCATCCAAGTACGCACCCTGGAAACCCACAAATGTTGCAAAAATAACCAGCGGTGCCGGCAAGATATTCCCAATGGCAATGCCATCGATGAACACGCTCTGCGGGAGCCACGCCCCCATCAAGACGGCCTCGACTTGCACGAACGGGATGGCCGTATACGCGCCGCCGAACGAGAGTGTGCCGGCCACTAGCCTAGCACGAAGAGGTTGATCAGCGAGGGTGTCTGAGCGATACCGAGGGCCAGCGACACGGGCGAGGGCACGCCGCGGAAGACTACATAGAGTGCGTAACCGACGTATTGCAGGATGAAGAACGCGGCCGCAGGGATCCAGAGGCGCCGGGCGATGAAAGTGTAGATCATGCCGTAGAGGCCAAGGGAGATGAAACTAGGAAGGGTTAATGGAGTCAGCGTGCTCTCTTAAAGTGCCGGAACGGAGTTGGGCATCGGCAAGAAGCATCTATAGTATGGCTGCGTTTTAATTTGGAGGGGTGGGAATACTAACATGTTTATGCGAAGTGCACCGTTGACCGCCGTGCAGATGGCTGCAATCACGAGGAACGGGTCAATTCTCTTCGTGTCGTGCTTTCTCACGGAGTGCTCAGCTATCTTGTGAGTTGCTCTCAAGATCTGGATCTTAGTGTAAGGATCGGATGACCAAAAGATGTTCATGGTGCTTGAATAGATGGAGTCCCTACCATTGCCGCGACAATAGGCTGCAAAGCCCGAAACGAAGCATTGAAGTACTATTCTCAAAACCAGCCAGGGCATACAAATAACTAGCCAGCAGCATCAACGCAAACCCAGGCAGGATGAATCCCATCCCCGCAATAATCCCACCTATCCGACCCGCAGACAAGCAACCGAAGAACATACATAATTCGGCAGCCTCAGGCCCGGGGAGGATCTGGTAGACGGAGAAGACGCGCTGAAAGCGAGAGAGGGTGATCCACTTGTCCTGGACCACAAGCCTTTCTTTGATCAGGGCAATCTGCGCGACAGGGCCGCCCCAAGCGAAGAGGCCGAAGTTATAGAAGAAGAACCAGAAAAGTTTCGGATAGGATAATTTGGGGACGTTGGAGTTATCCTCGAGTCCCTGGTTGTCTTCGGAACAAGGTGTGTCAGAAGCGGGTTCTCTGCAGTCGGGCTGGAGAGAGTCATCCCTTTTCTTGTCGTGCAACTTGGTCGCAACTGGTTCCGAGGGTGTGAGTTCTGCCGCCATTGGGAAGAAGGTGTTGGCGACTGCTCGGAAAGTCCAGTCCTCTTTTCTCCTGGGTCATAGTGAGGCCCCTGACTGCTGTGGGTGGCTCGCATTGCCTGGCTTTTATAAAAGCAAATTCCTAAGCTCTTCAAGCTTTCGCCAAGGAAGATTGAGAGAGAATGGACGGACAGGAGAGCTTTGATTGGCCAGCAGGGCAGTCGTCGTTCCCGAAGCTGCAGCATCTGGGATTCACAGACCACATGTATCAGAAAGCGGGGCGCTGATCAAGCCCAGGCCCTCGAAGCTCGGCCGAGCATTGGAGACGGTTCGACTTATGGACGGACACCACAACTTTAATTGTCTGACACAATCACACCAACTACATCCTGGTGACGCATTGATTAAGCCACGGATAGTGACCAGGATGAGGAGGCACGATTCAAAGTGGGTTCGAAGCGATAAAGCGCCGGGACCTTGCTACAGTTCAATCATTTCCCGAGATTTACAGGACGTTGCTAGTGTCACAGTTAAGCTGACCGCGAGGAAAGGTTGCATAAGGTGTGGAAATGTAAAATTGTCATGCATGATGAGGGCTCTAGAGAGCGGTGGCTAGGAAGCTCTATATATTGGTGTGGGAGCCCCGGAACAACATTATTGCAGGGGGCCTTAGGTCCCAGGGGCTTGATGACTAAGCAAGTTTCCCCTATTCTGCGACAACTAGACTAATCGAACTTTCTCAAGCAACCCTGACTAACCATTAAACGGTGCAACTTAATGCTTCGAATGGTATCTGCGCCGGGGCTAATTGCGCCTGTTATCGTTGCGCCCTAGAAAAAGTTGTGACGGGACTCAAGCATGAAATTCTCGGAATTTCCTCCCATCACCTCGTGATCATGGCGGCGGTCGTCGGCAAGAATGAAGCCTTTGCCTGGTTTCTGCCCCCTCGAAGGTCCATTGACGAATCTCCTCTCTTGTCACGGTCTCAGACTTCTGGTTCTTCGTCGACGGATATGCTTCGAACCAAGGGTATTCCATTTTCGACTCATCGGGGGCCATGGTCAAAAGGTGACAGGATACCAAGAGTGTGTTATGCGTGAGGATGATATTCCCAATCATATCGAGAAGGAACAAGCCACCATATATCAAACCTCTGACATGATCTCTCGACCGGGTCTGCTTGCTATGCCCATGCGGTATCTGAAGCGGCGGCAAAGACGTAACATCTTTGCCTCATCATTATCTCCGAGCTAGCTCGGCTGTATTTGAGTGGCAAATACCATGGCGATTGGCTGCCAAGAGGGACGGACTCCTGGCTGTTCATTGAACAGGTTGAGCAGCTTGTTGAGCGACAGCCTTTGTCTGTGTTTGCCAGATGGGCGCTTTGGAGTATTGGCAGGCAGCGAATGTATAGCGCTGTTGCTGTCCATGAATATGATGACTGTGTTCCACTCAACCTTCATTACCGCATGCATATTGCTCCGTCTGATTCAACTCGCGATATCCACAGGTGAAGACTAAGGTGCTTCTCTATGCGGGCGAAAGACAACCGGGAAAAGGATTCATCTCGCGCCAAGACTGCACAAGCGAAGTAGCTGCTATGGTCAGTATAAACCATAGAAAGATATAAAGTGTCAAACGAACGAGCGCGACTAGTACAAGTCCAGAGACATGCCTCCAAGCGTTCGATATTGCAAAAATGAAAATCAGGCTCACTATCAATCAACTACAAGCCGGAAAGATATTACTTACCGGCCTCCAAACTGTGCGTGACATGGTAGGTTTGGAGCTGGACGGCTTAACAGTGATAATAGAAGTTGTCGTCTTTTTTAGGGGTTTTGTAGTGTTTTAGCAGGCAGTACGGCATGACTGACGCGTCTTACAGGGACGCTCGGGGCGTCTCTGGTCAAGGAACGTCCCGAGTTTACTCTGGCAGACGACAACTATACAGTATCGCATGACTGTCACAAGGTCTGGAAGAGTACAAGTAACCCGTGCATTAAGTCTACCTTCTGACTGACCAGCCACAAAGATCTTGGAGCTATCAAAAATTCTCTTCCCTGGGAATGTCTGTACCCCAGTCCCAGGAGGTCATACCCTCTCACATTCAAAGCACCATGACACAGCGATAGCCGAGTATTTTTTTTGAAGTCAAAGCCAAGAGACCAGGAAGATTAACAGCGAGACGTAGCGGCTCGGCAGGAACTCATATCCTTACCACTTGATCCACCACTGTCTTCGATAATGGCAGGTTACGTCAATAACATTATTTGTGGGGAGAAACTGGCAATAACAGCAGGGCCTCACCTGGGCAAATACCCATACTGCTACGATACGCGACGCTCCCTTCGCCCCCAGTTCGGTATTTAGAGGAGACAGTACCATTAAGTCTCATTCTGCGGAAGCTCCCTGTTCCAACCGAAGATCTATGTCCAATTCAGCTTCGGAGCATAGCCATCAGGCTCCAAAGTAGGATAGCAATCACGATAGGCCTCCGACGCATTTCGTGGACATCATCCCGCAACCTCTTGTGTCTCGTTAGGCTCAAAGGAGTGGTGGCCGATGCTCAGGCGACCGAGGGGTCGCATATTTCTCCTCTGCTGAACATTACTATTCCGGAGGTCGCACCCAGCTTTACCCCAATGACGAGAGATCTCGGAATTTGTGGGAATGGCCGTCTAAACCTTGTTCCCTTGAGGATTGGCTGCTTGGGACATCTGGGTGCTGGTAAAGCAATAGGCGAAGAGGGATTGCCTACATACGACGCATGCGCACGCTGAACAAAAGCCAGTATTACCTCCTCATTTGACGAAAATGCCGTCAGATGTTCTGTGCGATCCATGCCACCTTGAGAGATTGTGGTGAGTGAACTGGTCATGTATGATTGGACAACAGCTCAGGTTAGGAGGTAGGCTGAGGTGGGAATAGAGTGCCATATCCTTTGTTGCATTTAAGGAGTGAGCTTGTCGATCTGGGGATACAAAAGTGCTTTCGGTACGGTCAAGTTTCAGCCTACCTGACGCAGGATCGTGTCGAGAGCTCACCCACACATACTATCGAGAGCCTCCCAGATAGCATTCTTTTTGACGGCACAGCCACCGTTCCCAGTCGAAGTGCAGCCACCTTCCAATGCTCGAGCAACGGTATCCATCTTCTCTTCAGATGTCACGTAGCACATGAGCATCTCATACGCCTTTCCGCACTCAACATCTCCATGGTATGTAGCATCCTGAAGAGGATCGACTGAGCCTGGGGGGACTGGGACCTGAGTAATATCTGTAGCAGGATTCTCGGCGAGACGTGAAAGAAGTTTGCATGGCATTGATTGCTTGTCATTGCAGGTGTGAGTCTTTACCTGTGCAGCTGCAGGAGCCTCGCTGGTTGCGGGTGCTGGGCAGGCAACCGCTGTATCGAAGTCTGGGCGGTTGGAGGGGTTCGGCTCGCTAACCAGTGGCTCCTCGGTACTTGATGGTATAACGGTGCTCTCCGATATATTTCCAGCCTGGCCTATCTTTCTCTTCCCGTTGGTCTTGCTCAAACAGGAGACCTTTCCCCCCTCCATAGGCCCCCCTCCGCGGCCACCTGTAAATGCCACACATAGCCTGGCCCTTTGCTCTATTTCTCGCCTTCGATAGAAATTCGCTCCATTTTCGCTGTCTCCACTGTCTTCGCGCCTCGTCCATACGTCAATGTCTTCGTCACCGAAGCCAGCCAGCCGGAGGAGTTCCCGAAGCCGTCCGTTCTCTGCGACGACCTTCCGTGCCGCCAACTGTACTTCCGTCGTCGCTTTTATCCCTTGCTCTCGCGCTTCTGCGAGCTTTCGCTCGAGATCCGACACGTACTCTTTTCGGCGTGCTCTGTAGCGGCGCTTGTTCTCGGTCAATCGGGATGTTTTCGCGACGTCGGAGGGTTGGGTTAGGGGCTACAACACATGTCAGCGGTACCCACGCACCGCGTTTTCTCTGGGGGCTCTCCGTCCCAGCGTCAGACCAAACAAGGAAACCGTACGGCCAATGATCATAAAAATTCGGGACACTTGCCACCCTCTTATTTTTGTGGAAAGACTTGTCGACTTGCTGAGCTTCGTCGCGTTTCGACACAAAGGAGCCATCGACAGATTTACGGGCGGGATTTGGGTCAACAGGTCGTGTGGGCAGCTCTGTGGTGCATCCAGCCATGGTTGTTAAGGAAGCGACGCCGGTGGAACTGACTACGGGCGGGAGTGTCGTGGGCCGTTTTGATTGTGATGTCAAAATATTGTACTCGCTTTACCCAGAGTTGGGTTACCTTAGGAAGCTCAGGCCTCTTTCTGGCTCGTTCTGTCAGCTAGCGAGGGATGTGAAGCGCACCCCATACTAGTAAACAAATAGAATTCCGCCATTTTAATCAAGACTTCATCACGTTTTGATATGCCACCCGTCCGCGTTGTAAAGAAATGGGGCATTTTGCCTAATTAAGTATGCCGGAAGCCCCTAGGTTGCACCGGCGCGGTACCTGGCAGGGACCATTTTATTCGGCGTGATAGTCAGTGTAGCCACAAATCCGCTAGACAATGAACGAACAATTGGAGGAGAGTTGGCTCGTCGGGAGTCTTTAAGGAACAATTTAAGGCACCATAACGGCCATTGGGAGTCGATTCGAACACGATTTATTGCTCTGCCACCAGGGGAAGCGAGAAGTATTGAATTTGTTGAGCTGAGAGCTTTGCACGAGGCAGGGCCAAGAAGGGAAACTCAAGTTATTTGTCTGCCAAAATTCACGCAGAGAGCCACAGCTTTACAGGGAGTCCCCGGGCCCCTTTGCCCCGCCCAATGCACGCAAACCTGTCTAGCCCTACATCTCCTCGCCCTAGACTAGGGCCTACATAGATATACCAGCGATGCGGCTCTGCGCCCTTACTTGTCTACGTTGGGTTGCTTGCCGTAGGCGACCGATTCCATATCAGCAGTTACCTTCTATTTGTTGAGCCTCCGTACTACTCGTATTAAGGAAACCTAGGTTGGGCGGCCTAATCGCTTCCAAGATTATTGATTGCACTATCATTGCTTAGTAGGTACCATAGTCGTTCACAGCGACGTCAAAGAGACCGCAGAGCCGCTTGATCTGACAGGGATGCCTGGAGAATCCCACGGATGATTCGCGGCATCGGGGTTGGTTGGAGTGAACGAATGTTGCGGAGAGACGACGGTGGGGCAGGAAGGACAAGAGCTAGCCCCGAATAGGTTATGAAGTAGGATGAATTCCTACGTTTCTGCTTCAGATTAGCGGAAAGCCGGGGGAGTACGGTCAGGTATAGTACAGGGCATCTATCTAGGTCATTATTGTCTATGTAAAGCAAGCCTCCCACCTCTCACAAGATAGCTGAACATTCAAATCTAATCCAACCAAACATAAACCCGCTGCTTCCTCAAGCAAATATTGGCTTAACATTGTGCTAAGACCCGTCAACTTAAAATCTCTAACCAGTAACGGGAAAGAGCCTCCTTCCCAACATGGCGCTGACGTTCACCCGCCCAAATGACCCCGATAAACGCAAGGCGAGTGACGGACCGCAACGAACGGTAGCTCGTGAATTGCCGGCGTCAACTGGGTCTCCTCGACGACCCCCTATCTAGGCATATCCTGATCATTCCTCAAAGGTCATGAACCCCGGCACTCAGCTGTCTATCTTGAAAGACCACCGAGTCTCGAGGGACACTTCATCGGCGGCGGCGGCGGCGATGCTAGCTTCATTCCCGTTTCCGTCGACCCGGTCCCGGCTCTGTGGTACGCCTCGAGCCCCATACCGTCACCTCTCCTACACGAACATGACCCAACTACCTGATCGTGCGCTGCCTGATGGGCGACAGCCTCAGGCGGTCGCGTTCTTACTGAAAGAGCAAGCATGTGAGGGACGTAGCAGTGACGAGATCTGCCTCGGCCGGATTCCTAGATATGTTATGCCAAGGTCGACGTTCAGAAATATGGTGTCTTCAGCGGTATGTCTCTCACCCATAGCATCACGCCTTAGCGTTACTAACGTTTTGAAGGTGTCGTTAAGGTAGAGACCGAACGCGTCGACTCAAAGGGGAAAAGGCACGTCATGGATCGGATACTGTCATTGATAAGCGGCATGCCCTGACAGCTGGTCACGTCTCCTGGAACCGTGAACTCGGGCCTGCTATATCTATAACTATTCGCTTGGATCGCCGCGTGGACCCCAAGGGCATGCACGATCGCCGCGTTAGGGCTGTCGTCGTCCATTATCTATGAATTAATGCATTTCCACTCTACATGACGTTGCCGTCCCCGACTGGATCCAGCCCATGGGATACCGGACGGCACCGACCGACGCGGCCCATATCAGCGTCGGAATCTGTGTCTTCCTTTATGACATGCCCAATGTCAAGAACGGCACGCACAATGCCTATCTTTGCTGCAGCAAGAGTCGGGTTATGTATGAGCCTGTTTGGGGGGGGGCTTGCTCCAGCATGATGGAGATACGAAAGTAGGTACGTATAACGACAGGTGACGGCAGCAACGGCTCGTGTCGTTGCTGACCCCATTGATCCATCGTAGGCACTTCTGGTGGCCCCATAGTTGCCGATAATAACACGGCAATATCCGTGCACAGGGGCTGGACCGACTTCGACAACAAGGGCACGGCTAACGAGGGCGTGCCCATTAATCACCATCGCAATGACGCCGGCGAGTCGATCGAAGCCTTCGCCGTCATGGCTGGAGAAATACGTGATGGCATGTTGGAGTGCGACACTTTTGGGTCTGGATACGGCGACTCGCTTGAAGTAAACTTTATGGTTTGGGATTGAATGCTGTAGGGCGCGGCGGCAGCAGATGGGGTGGAATGAATGAATGAATGTTTCGTAGATACAAGAAAGATGATCGAAGGGCAGGGTATGGATAGAGCTCTACTAAGGAGATGCAAAAAATAAATAGAGAAAAGCCCGAGGGAGGTCTCCCGTTCGTCACTCTCATACACATGGCACGCTTATGCCTGGTTTGATGCGTCACTGCTGCCGGGGTGCTTCAGACATCCAAACTTAAAGCCCGCAGTTCTCCCTTGCATAGTAAACAATCCGATCGACTTAAGAGCATCGAGGGCATTGAGATTTAAATTCAACTTCGTTCCTCGAGGCTTCATTGGGCGAATCCCTTGTGGCGTCACCCGTATTAAGCCACAAGTGTTACGAGAACCGCCAGGAGCAAGCCAGTCTGCCTTAAGCCTCCGCAGTATCGTCTCAGCCACTCGAGGCAGAAACACTGGCACTGCCACGAACCCCGCCTAGCTGAGCTTCCCAAGAGAGAGCCACGTCAATTTTCCCAGAACCTAGGTAATAGCATCCCTCCAGCCTCATCCCGCGGTCAGGATATCCGCTATCTCGCGATTGTCCGTCGATGCGGCACTCAGTCTTTGCTCGACCATGCGGCTGCTCACGCTCCGAGATAATGGCGACCTAAGCCTGAGCAAGGACCTCATAAAGGACATTCCCCCTTATGCGATCTTGTCGCATACTTGGGGGGATGATGATCAAGAGGTCACCTTCAAGGATGTCGAGGAAGGCACCGGAAGAGACAAGGCTGGGTATCGAAAGATCCAATTCTGCGGACAGCAAGCCGCTTCAGATGGCCTGCAGTACTTCTGGGTGGACACTTGTTGTATTGATAAGTCAAACAATGCCGAGCTTTGTGAAGCGATCAATTCCATGTTTAAGTGGTATCAGAAGGCGGCACGATGCTACGTATATCTGTCGGATGTTTCAAAAGGTCATTGTGCTCATGACGGCGACTTGCTCCGATCGGCCTGGAAGCTAGATTTGCGAAAAAGCAGATGGTTCATCCGTGGCTGGACACTCCAAGAACTCATTGCGCCATCATCGGTGGAATTCTTCTCAGCGGAAGGGCAGCGTCTCGGAGACAAGAACTCGCTCGAGCAAATACTTCATGAAATCACGAGGATTGCGATCGGCGCCCTTCGAGGACGTGCCTTATCAGAATTCAACGTTGATGAACGGATGTCATGGTCACAAGAGCGTGAGACAAAACGTGAAGAGGACAGGGCTTACTCCTTACTGGGCATATTCAACGTCCATATGCCGCCTATCTATGGCGAGGGAGTAGACAACGCTTTCACACGACTCCAAGAACAGATTTCTAAGCGCTCAACTGTCGGCGGACGTATTACCGATGAGAAAGCTGAGATGCGCAAAGAGCTGCTAGACCTGTTGTACTTCGACGATATCGATTCACGGCTCTTGACATTGAAGGCGGCCCACAACAAGACGTGCCAATGGTTCCTCGAGAAAGAACAATATAAAGCCTGGATGACTGCCGAGAAATTCCGTGACCATCACGGATTCATTTGGATCAAGGGAAAACCTGGAGCTGGAAAATCAACCTTGATGAAGTTCCTCGATTCCGAGGCGAAGAAGGTGGCCAAGTCGGAATCGAATGCGCTTGTGGCATCGTTCTTCTTCAACGCGCGGGGTGACCTGCTTGAGAAGTCAACGGCTGGCCTTTACCGATCCCTGTTGTGGCAGCTCTTCGAGAAAGCTGAGGATCTCCAGAGAGTTCTCGACGAATTTGACTCTAGCGCTCGACGCATCATTCAGAGGGACGGCTGGCAACTGGAGATCCTCAAGGAGACCTTGGCCAAAGCTGTGGAGGGCCTCGGATGCCGCACATTGCAATTCTTCATTGACGCGCTTGATGAATGTCACGATGACGATGTGGCAGACATGATCTCATTTTTCGAAGACATTGGAGAGCGCGCCGTCGAGGCCAATGTCCGTCTACACATCTGCTTTTCAAGCCGCCATTATCCGACAATCATCATTCGATGGGGCACGCAGATTGTCCTCGAGGATGAGGATGAGCATGGCACTGACATCACCCGATACATTAAGTCCAAGTTGAAACTAGGCAATGCGCGACGGGCGGACAATCTGAGATCTCAGATACGCGAAAAGTCTGCAGGGGTCTTTCTCTGGGTCGCTCTTGTCATCCCAATGCTCAATAAAGCAAGCGCCCAAGGTCGGGTCGACGAGTTACAGAAATGTCTTAACGGGATTCCTCCCGGATTGGATGACTTGTTTGAAATGATCCTGATGAGAGATCGTGAGGAGATGCAGGAGTTTCGGCTCTGCGTCCAATGGATTCTCTTCGCCAAGCGACCCTTGAAGCTGGTGGAGTACTTCTTCGCCATCCGCAGCCCCAATTCCCAGGAGACAAGCAGATGCCGGGCGGCCGGCGATCTCTCTACTGAAGTCATGTGTCGATTCGTACACAGCTCCTCCAAGGGTCTAGCTGAGGTGACCAAGACCAGAAACAAAGACAAAATGCCAACCGTTCAGTTCATCCACGAATCGGTCCGAGACTTCTTTCTTGTCAAGAACGGAGACCGGAGACTCTGGCCAAATATCGATGGCCGGTTCGTTGCCTACAGTCATGAAGTCCTGAGGGACCGATGCTTGGCTGAGATGTATGGCAGCACTGGAAGCAGGACGCTCGCAAATCTCCTGCAAACCGCCAATCAATCACCTCCGATGGTCTCGTCGCAGATGAAGTTTGACGTTTTAGAGCATGAACCACCCAACGAATTACTTCCAAAAGCTTCTTCTCCAGAGGCGTCTAGTCTGCGTCGATCGGTTTCCGATGAGCTCCCGTTTCTTGAGTACGCAGTTCATCATGTGATCTATCACGCAGACGCTGCTGAGGATGCGATCCAGCAAGAGATCTTCATCAAGAAGTTTCCCCTTAAATATTGGATATACCTCGACAACCTGTTTGAGAGACGTCAAATACGGCACCATACAATGAGTGCGAGTCTCTTGTATATCCTTGCAGAGAGGAACTTACCGAGGCTCATAAAGTGCGAGCTGCGACGACTGCCAAATATGGATATCCTAGGAGAGCGTTATCAATATCCAATGTTTGCGGCCTGCGCTAACGGCAATCAAGACGCAATTGTAGCTCTTCTGATGCAAGAAACGAAGCCGCAAAACGACCAGAACCTAGCTTCACAACTCAGCTATTTGCGTGAATTCAAGCCTCGATCAAGGCAAACGCCGTTATGGTATGCCGCCGAGAATGGCTATGAGGGTATCGCCAAGCTGCTACTCGAAACGGGCAAGGTCGATACCGACTCGAAAAATAATCACGGTCGGACACTGCTATCGTATGCCGCCGAAAAAGGTTACGAAGGTATCGTCAAGCTGCTGCTTAAAACGGATAAGGTCGATGTCGATTTAAAAATTACTGGTACTTATTATTACGGTCGGACACCGTTATCGTATGCCGCCGAAAAAGGTTACGAAGGTATCGTCAAGCTGCTGCTCGAGACGGGTAAGGTCGATGCCGATTCGAAAAATACTGGTAGTTTTCATGACGGTCGGACACCGTTATCGTATGCCGCCGAACAAGGCCACGAAGGTATCGTCAAGCTGCTGCTTAAAATGAATAAGGTCGATGCCGACTCGAAAAATGATCACGGTCTGACACCGCTATCGTATGCCGCCGAAGAAGGCAAAGAAAGAAACGAAAAGCTTCGTCTAGACAAAGAC